>JAUZNJ010109160.1:0-12195 GCA_034780135.1 Jordanella pulchra | reverse complement strand
AAGCGGGTTGTGCAATAGACACAGCCATGAGATTATTGTTAATAGTTAGTAACCCCAGTAACATGGAACTGTCTTCGCGGTGCAGCCATTATTCATTGCTTTTGTTGCTTTAATCTTTGCAGGTGTTCAGCTGCAGATTCCTTAAATCTAATTTACCAAACACAAACTGTGCATCCATCCGTTTAATTCAGTTGAGTTTTCTGTTGTGACAGTAAACATGTGCCTGGAAAACCATAGCAGATCTTTAATGTATCTAAAAACAGAGGTGAGACAACAAGACTCGCCTGTAGCTGAAAAATAACACTTTCTGTGCCTTTCCCTTGGTAAAAGAATATTGGAAATAAGAGATTCTTTAGAATAATAATGTTTTGTCACAAAGTTTGCTGACATTTACAAAAATTTAGAAGAAGTTATGTGCCAGAGTTAATTTCTGGTAAAACAATGTTATCTTTTCCAGAATATACAAAAGTCTTCCATTTTTATTGGTGATGTTTTTCTGACATTTTTTTAAATGGTGGTTTATCTCTTTTAGATAAAGCAGGACTGAACAGCGTGCTGGTGTGTCTGAAAAGAAAAGCTGACAGAGAAACAGTCCGACTCCGAATATAAACAGCCCCTATAACCCAGTGATACAGTGTGCAGACTGCTTAAAAAAATACAGAGCGGATGGTTACAAAAACATTCTTATGCACAAATATAGACTGATTCAAAACCGTATTTCTTTTAAATTGAAACAATGAAGATGATCAGACACCTAACAAAGGGAAAGAAAAAAATGCATTCAAAAAAGTTTGGGGGGAAATGACACGCTTAGTCAGATATATATCAATTAAATTTGCAATTATGAGGTTTCCTTGTTTACTTTTCTATATTTTAAAATAATGGCTGAAAAAAATACAAGTTTGTAGCAAATAAAAACGTGTTAACCTTTCAGTTCCATGGATGTTAGTCAGCCTGGACCGCAATTTTAATGTCTCTCTGTTTCCAGTAACTTGCAACCACTGCAGATCACCAAGATTAAAAAGGAAAAAAGGTTGTAAAAACTGTCCCTGTGAGGCCTTTCAAATCTTAAATTTTAATTTTAAACTTGAAAACCTGACTGACACAATGTACATCAATTTAAGTTAACAGCACTAATATTTAACACCTCCTGATCATTTTTTGGACACTAAATACCTGTGACCGTTTAAAAAGCTTAAATAAATCTGCATATGTATTCCAGGGAGTTCATTTAAAGCTGCAAAAAATCCACCCCAGACATGTCACTGAACCCCATATTCTTGCCTTGGAAAGTCTGACAGCAGCAGCAGACACACGGCCAACCCAGACCTCTAATTGGCCCCAAGAAAGATAGAAACACATAAAATAGCTCCTCATTATTTCTGCTTTCCCTCCCCTGTTTTATGAACTACTGTTAACTGTGCATACATGTTAGCTGCACTGATACAGAAATTGCCAAAAAAGTCTTTAAAATAATTCTAACAGCATTAAGTATGGGCCCGATTACTTTTACTTAACAGAAAACAAGTAGCATATTTTATTAATGCTGCAGAAAAGAAGCGCCATTATACGATCTAAATAACACCATGCATTATAGTCCTGCAGTCACACCAAAACACTGACATAAACAGATTAAGAATTTGTCTAATTTTCTAGCTTTTCTTAAACCTTTAGGAACAGTAACACTAACTTTTCAAGCAGTGACCCAAACTTTTTCTTTCAAAATATTAAGACAAAGCTGATTATTATTCACAGTATTCCAGACAGAAAATGTACAGAGAAAGAGAGTGTGTTTGGACTTGTTTAAGGCGTATTCCTTTTCTAGGGGACTCAACTGGTCCCAATGAGAAAAAGTTCACTTATTTAGGTTTAAGGTGTGAATTCAGTTTAGGATTAGGTTTATTTTGCTAGTGGTTAGGGGTAAGGGTAGGGGTCTGGGTTATGCTATAAAAATGAATGGAAGTCAATGAAAAGTCCCCTTATAACAGGAAAACACAACACGTGTGCTCTAAAGCTCTGTGTAACTTGATATTAGTCCTCGGTGAAAGATTTTCTTAAGAGTTTTGTCACATCTATTACAGCACTCACAAAGTATTCACTTTTCAGTGTGGCTTGAATCTGGACATATCTTTCTTTTGAAAAAGGTTCTTACTGTCATTAAAACATAGTGTCTGCTACATGTGTATACGACTGAAATGCAGGTAACAGTGAAATAGGGTGAATTATGAGATAACAAAAAAAAAAACAGTCATAGATAAAGTAATTTTACAAAAGGAAAAGAATGTGGAGGGAAGATTAAAGACATGACAGACTAAAACATTTTACACAATGCAAGCTAAGACTCTTAACCCGTCAAGAATGAGGAAGTAAAACCTGCTACAGGCAGTGACGTAAATCATAAAAAGAAAAAGATATGGCAATAACAGTCGGCTAAACGTAGCATTTCCTGCTAAAGAAAAAAGGGCAACATGAAAAAACTAGACAACACCTTTAAGAATTGTCGAGCACTGAATCATCCCGAAAGGGCAGCATGAATTTAACTAGGAGGGATGATTCATTTGGATAAGCAAAGTGGTAAACGCAAACATCCAAAAGCCCTTGTTGTCCAGCAGTAACCTCAATAATTCCCCCCAGGGACTCACACGCATCCATACAAACACATCACACACAGAGTGAATAGCATCCCTGCTGCCTTCTACTTGAACTGTTGCTTCAGCTGGAGCGACAAGCTAACAGCAGGGCTACAGATTCTCCATCCATGACACCAATGACCTCCAACAGGATAAGAACGTTTAAAGACCTTCTTTAACCCATTTTAGACGCCATCTTCCCTGCCTTTACTGCATTCATCTCTAAGACTTTACTCCAGTCTTGCACACAAGCTTTCATTGTTTCACTATAAAGAACTTGAAAGTAGGCTGAGTAGGTCTGCAGCCTGGGTACATCATATCTCTGGGGCTGTGAGAGGTGCTCCATTCATAAGATGCTTTGTTTTTTGACTTTGGCCATTGAGAATCAAGAATGCATGATGCCGTTGGCTGGAAATGAGTGTAGAATGAATGTACAGCCTCTTTATATTAAATTAACCTCACAGAAATGAAGGATTGCTGGAGCATCTTTACATAATATAACAGTGTTAGTTTGACTTAAAAAAGGACTTAAGATACACTTAAACAGATTAGACTGACTAAAGTTGATTTTGAAATCAAATTTAACAGAGAGACTCATACACTTACACATCTCCGTCTCAAATTGCACCAGCTCTTTCTCCTACCATTGTAAAGCTGTCCAAATCACAGATTAATACTGCTGGGAGCTAAATTATTTATCAATTCTTCTGATTTGGTGACATAATAGGTCAGCTTCAAAAAGCCCAGAACTAGGAAGCTGTGAAGGGAGAGCTGCACCTACTCTAGTGAAGACTGTCTAGTGAAGTCTTCAATTTAGCTGGGATTTTGTTCTTGCATCATGGAAGAAGCAAGGCAGCCTAACTAAATGGTATGTGGAAGCGTCATGAACAGAGAAGACAGAGGAGAGATTCAGAATTTGGTAGTTGCAACCAGTGTCTCAACCACTTGCTGGAACTACATCCACTTGGCTGCTTGGAAGGTCAGTGACAAAGCTGTGGAGAAGTTTAAAGTAGGCTAAGGTTACACAAAAATGTGTCAAGGTTTGGATGTCCTACAGAACACAGTTCATTTGTAAAAGAAAAAAGAACACTGCTTATTACGACACTATGAGGAGCTGCAGCAAGCCATGTCACAGGTAGGAGAGTCTGTTAATAGGACAACTATTAGTTGTACCCTCAACAAATCTAGGCTTAATAGAAGATTACCAAGAAGAAGGCTATTGTTGAAAGAAAGCCAGAAGAAGTCCTGCTTGCAGTCTGCCACAAACCATATGAAGGACACAGTAAAGATGTGGAGGAAGATGCTCCAAGTATATAGAGAGCTCTATTTGTGTCAGAGACTTGACATAATTCATCCTCCTGAATACACCATCACTCATAACATCCTGGAGATAGCAGCATCAAGCATTTCCTCAACATAAGGAAACTGGTCAGTGTTGATTTGGAAGAAGGAAAAGAACTTAGACTGCAGGATACATTGGAAATAGAGAGGATCATGTAGCTTGGCAGAATATTTGTTTCATTTTGATTGTTTAATTTTCATTGCAGCATAAGAAAAGTTCTACATCTCATCCACCCAGAAACTACCAAATGCTTAAATTTTGGAAATGACTCAGACAAGTATCTCAGTTTAGGTTTGCGAATGAATGCAAAATGGTTAGATGTTTTTGTTGAGCAACAAACCAGAAATAAAAGATAGACACCCTTAAGCCAACTGCCAAAAAAATAGGTTCTATCTTAATGGACTATAAGAGTGGAAAATGCTAACTAAGCAAGAATCCAGATTTATTTAAAAGAACATCCCTCATAATTTGAGTGCCGATGTAAGGAGTTCGATTTTATTAACGTGTATAGTCAGAGATGCAAAACAGAGTTCTGGGGGTGGGGGGTGCATGGGGAGATATTGAGCACTCATGCTGTCAACCAACAGCTAACTAAACAATAACAAACATTTGGCCCTTTCATGCATGCGGCTATCGGCATGGACTTTAAGACTGGAAAACACAGCTGCTGGAAACCACCAAATCAGATCAACCATTCATACACCAGTAAACCTGAAAATGCTCCAAAAAAATTACTTCATAAAATATTATGCATCAACTCATTTTGTCATCATGCCCCCCTATTCTCTTCTTACATCAGGTAGATGTGATTTAGCAGAAATTCAGAGCAACTTGACCATAGAAGAACATTCAGCACTGGAGAATGGGTCACTCATACTTCGTGTGCCCTCTCAGGCTTAGAGGGGAGAAAAGTCAACCTCTCGTCCCTAAGTCCCGCCCCATCACCTCATCCGAGAGCCATCACCAATGATTACAGTCCAGCATGGGGAGATTAGAGCCTATTAGCACAAAGGCGGATGACCAGCAGTAACCTCACTGCTGCACTTCATTTATACATTATTCATCTAAAATAAATACACTGTTTTAAATACAATTCCACACAAAGGCACATATAACCAAACCCACTAAAAAAAACAAAAAACACATCTTCTGCTTTTAGGATGTAGCACAGCAGTTAACTGTAGACACCACACATAAAATGAGTTTAGAAAAAGCAACAAGCAGCAGAAAATGAAATAATGATACAAAGCAGGATGCATTGCTAAATAAAGATGGAAGGCAGGTAATAAATGAGGACAAGCAAACGGGAGCTCTGGAAACATTAACTGCAGTGTAATAAAGAGGCTGTGGTGTAAGCAGCAGCACTTACAGAGGTGTCCAGGAGTCGGTCAGGTGCCTGTGTAGGTGTGCGTATATATGTGCGAGTGTGTAAAGGTATGTAGTGTCTCAAGGGGCATCAGGCCAATTCGCATCAAGCTCTGCAAACTGGTAATTACCTACCAATTGGCATGAGCTAGATTAAGCTGAGGCAAGCAAGAAGAGAGCGGCGAAGGATCGTTTTAGATCCGCTTGGGCCTTGCTGGCTTCCGTATCACACCACTCTGAGCTCAACAGACGCTGCACGCTCTTGGCGCACCCCTCCCTTTTGTCTCCCTCCCCTCTCCACTCTCTCCATCTCTGACACCGAATACACAGGCTCACCTTCTCTTTCACTACGTTGCAAATGATACAGAGCCATAGGCTAGGTAGCATACAATGACAAAGAACAGGCATGCTTGTGCAGGCAACACCATGCAAATGAATCCCTGTCTAAGCTATAGCTTCCACGTTCAAACAAGCCGTAGAGTCTCACATCAACAGAGGCGTTGCTTTTCTTGATTTGACTATCAAATCAAGAAAAAACACACCTTTGAAATCTGAAAGCTGGGAGTACCTATTCGACATCAACATGTTTCTAATGTGATTTTGAATAGAAACAGTTCAATCTTTGGAAGAAAAAAAAAAGAAACCCTGTTGTGTTTTAGCAATTTTTGGCTTCAATTTTAGAGCAACAAACAAAGCAAGAAGAAGCAAACTGGGGGGATAATGGCTATTACTCAAAAGTTGACCTTTTTTATGATTCAGTGGTTTATGTTTCCCAGGAGTAGCTTTGCACTTCAACCAAACTGGTACAACAATGTTCACCATGGGAGCCTGGCCTGGGAGAGAACGGACAAAAAATGCTGAAACAGCATCAAGGCTCTCAGACGGAAAGCTGCCATATGGCCTGAGAGCATCCTGTCTGACCACAGTAATTGATCACTACCAATAACTGGTTTCAGAAGTAAAGTTTTCCAGGACCTTTTCAAGATCCAGAGACATAGTTGTAAAGGAATTTGCTAGGTATCATTCTTTTTAAGCACATGAGAGAAGTGAACAGAAAATCATATTCATTTTGTCTCAGGAATGCCCTGCAGGGGGGTTATCAAACTGTCCCCCCCTTAAAAATCCATTGATTCTGTTGAAACAAGCATCCTAAGAGGGATAAGAAAGTTTCTAAAGTTGAAGTAAAGCGAGAAAGTATTGTGCTGGAGCACTATTACTAGCTTCTTCCTGACTATTGGGTAAGGGGAAGCTATATTTACTGCTTTAATGAAATATTAACAAGTAAGAGACTTGAATTACATACTGCACAGGGCAACCCTGGATAAGGTTTACATTAAATTATTTAAAGTGAGGCACAGCAGGGTGTCAGGTAGGTGAGAGATGTCATAAGAACCAATCAGTAAGGCTCCCTACCTTACTAATTCTATGGCACCCCTGTAAATTTCTCCTCAGGGAAGATGGGTACAAATTCTTCAAACCAACAATATCAAGAAAAAGCAAAACTTTTTTAGTGTATGGAGGACTGAGCTGGGTGATTGATCCATTTGGATCTCAGGATTTTAGCCAGAGTTGTTTCTCTTGCATCACTCACCCATGTAGGCATTTAACATGGACTAACTAACCCCCAAAAAATCCTATCCGGAGCCGATTTCCAACTCATTGTCTAATTGGATGAATCTCTTGATACTCCCCAAACTGCAACCAAACCCACAGTAAGCTTTATATACAAATATGTACCAATCAAAATGTCTGTTGTTACGGGACTAATATCACAAACGGTGAAATTTAAAGCCTGAATTACTCATATCCCTACTAGATTTAGATATCAGTTCTTAAAAATCGTATTAATCTTTTCTTGAATTACATTCAATTAAAAAATACATGCCAAAATAATTGTAACATTCATAGTCAGAAGAATGGTGGGATTACAGGAATAATCATCTTCCTGAAGGTTTATTTCTTTTTTTGATGCAGCTGAGGAAGGCCTCTTGGCCAACAACCTAAATTTCTGCACCCTCCAAAGATTCTAAGTTGGGTTCATTTTTACACACTTGCTTGGCTACTCCTACAAAAGTACTTCCTGCCAAGAAACAAAAAAGATAAAATGTTGAGATTGCTTTGAATCTAAACTTGTAAAATGAATAATTTTGAGTTTAATCTTAAAAAAATCTACAGATAGACTCAATTTGATGCAGTAATACTATCAGACCAGACTCAGACACCATTACTTTTGGCTCCCCCACCCATCCAGATGGCAAATATTTTTTTTTTTTTTTTTTTTGCTGGGGGTCACAGTTTTATCTGATTTCTCTCTGGGAGTTTAAGATTACTGCAAAAAATTATAAGGTTATAATATTTTGGCATAGTTATTAATGAAAGGCTGAAATGTGGGCACTTTAAGGTTTGTTATCCTCGTCCTTTCGGAAATGTTGGTGTTAGAAAGCAGAAAAAAAGGTAAAAAGAAAATAATCAAGAGCCATCTTTATAATCCCTTTTGTATAATCATTCTTCTCCAATGCAGCTAAAGCAGCGACAGAACCTTTCTTTATTATGATTTAAATTTTTAGCCTCAAACATTCATCTACCATGGAACATATAAGGGTTTGGCAATGTTAAGAGCTTGATGGAAGCTTAGACTTGAGGTAGAAATTTAAAAAATCTGGATTAGACACAGGCTCCATCAGGAACTTGTTCCGGTAAAAAAGTAAACTCTTGTTCCATTAACTTTCTGGGGACATGGTAACCTTGCACACAAACAATTCCTTGCAGAAATAAAGGCTTATTAAATTTCCCTGTTTCTAAGTCATTTTGTAGCTAGAAGGTACAACTCTTCAGGCTATATTAATGCGATGTTTTAAGCATAGATACACTTATAGTCTTGAAAGCTTTTTTTTTTAACCTGAACTCTTTAGATTTAGCATCCCTGCTGCTCAAAAGGAAGTGAATAAAGAGATGAAAAATTTTGGGTCAGGCCTATTATGCTGATTGAATTATTTCCTTATTATGTTTATTCAAATTTGTTTTTACAAACATTGTGACACAAATAGGATTACATATCGAAGCAAAAGAGTTTTGTTTCAGGACAAGTTTAGTACTAGTTTTAGACACAGATAACAAATCAAGTCAAACACACAAAAAAATCTGACACAGGGCATTATGGCCACGGACATAATGCATACATTTTGTCAAACCAATCATTTAAATCAGGTGTGCTGAAAAATTTCAAACATGCAGGGTTTGGAGACCCGTGCACCAAACAGATAATCTTGCTGTATGTGGTACAAGTAATAACTTAGATGGCCTTTTGTGGGTTTAATTTTTTTCATTATATGCACACCCATATTTTTCCTGTAACCTTAAGGATAATGCCCCCTTGTCTTTGAATCTTAGGGACGCCCCTGATTGCAGCATCTCTAAATATAAACTGACATTAATACATTCTACTGAAGTAAAATAAAATGTTGTAGGGAGGTAATATCCGGTTTTTGAGATCTAATGAGATATTTCCTTAGCCTCAATGCACATCATAGAAATGCCTAGGTAGCCTCCAAACTGAGGTGGATTTAGGTGTGTCGGTGTATCAGCAGGAGATCGCTGTGCTCTCCAGTTTTACCGGTAGGCCGCAGGGGTTCAGCACCTCATCGCTTCTGGACAGCTCCCTCCAATCAACTGCGCTCTTCTACAGCGCGTCATCCTCCCTCATCCTCCTCATCTATCCCCTCCCTCTCTCCATCATCCGAGCATGCATCGCGGAGGACATTTCAGACAAAATCCTGACTTTTAACCTCCGTTTTATATGTAAAAATGCGCACTGACAACCATTACCATAAACAGAGGAAGTTGTGGTGGATCCGCTTTCAATGCTTCCTCGTTTCGGTGCAAGCACAATGCGGCAAACCGCTCTCAAAAAGACACGAGATGTGAGCTATACATGGTGGAGAGGCTTGAAAATGACGTGTGTCCGGTTTCCACGCACAATGTCACAGGATATTACAGCAGCTGGCAGGCCATAAACTGACACGTTTATCACATTTCACTCATAAAAGGAGCGGTAATTTAATATCTCGGGCTTTAACTGGTTTGATTTGATCAAATTTAACAAGGATATCCGCGTTTTCTTGAAAGGCGCGTGGCAACATATCCAACCCATGCACCCCTACCTGGTAGCCGATCTGACCGCTATTGTAATTTCTCGGATTATAAAGCATGTTTTCAGATATAGCCTATATCTAATCACTAGGAAATGTCAAGGAGCGATTTGATGCTGGTCAAAATGGCCACACGTGTAGCCTTGATATAATTATACAAAATGAACTATAATGGCGTTAGTACAACGGAGGCAAAGCACCGACAGCGACAAACGTGTCGTGTTTACACCTTTAAAACAGCTCATGTAAAAACAAAAGCATCCCTGGCTTTGTAAAACAAAAAAAGCCAGAACACCGGCAATGAATCGCACACAATGAGGCTCTGCCCCTGAGAGAGAGAGAGAGAGAGAGAGAGAAGCAGGTGCATTGTCCGTTTTACGGAATAATAATAAAAAGAGATAAAAAGAAATCAAGAGATGCAAGAAACTCACCTAATATAATCCAGAGTGAGCCAGAGACCAGGACGAATGCGAGCATGTCTCTCTCATGGACTCAGGTATCCCGGTGCCGGTCGGGAGCGGCTCAGAACTGCAGCATCGACTGCAGCAAGTCGCCGACAATCTGGGAGATTAAGGAGAGACGGTGGGGAGAGGGGGAGGGTGGCTGAAAGAGGGGGTGGGGGGGTGGGGGCCAAATTTATGGGAAGGGTCGTTTGTCAGAAGATGGGGGGGTCCCTGTCTGTAGAATGTGCTTTGACATATGCTGCACACGTGAATTTAAAAAGAAGCAGGCAGCCTCCTTCTTGAAGCATCATCTCTCTTCTCTTCGTGAATACTCCACCTTCACCTTGTTGGGTGTTGATATTTTGAGATATTTTAGGGCGATCCGTGCAGTAAAAATGTTTTATTATCTGCGATGTTAATGAATAATTTCCTACAAATTCAGATGAGATTACCTAAAGGCTTTTATGGTTTATAACAATGTCCTTCAAAATTACATTCCAATAAAAATATATGTTGAGATATTAAGGAAATGTATCCTATCGTGTCTGGGTATTTATTTATCTATTTTAACATTTTAAATCGATTGATTTATTTAAAGGGGATGCATTGAATATCACGCCATCCCTGCAGCTGAGCACGATGTGACACTGGGTAACTTCGCATCAGAGTCACGTGGTTCATCAAGACCCGCCCATTGAACTAAAGTAACCTTGAGAAAGGCTGACACAGAGACACAGAGGGTGGGTTAAAGCAGATGGTAGGAAGGAAATAAGAATTGCATCAAAATAACTGTGAGCACGTAATATATAACTACTAGGCTTAAAACCTTACAAACACAGACATTCATAGGACATTTTCCCCCGTATAAATACATCCCAGTGTCTTCTCTCATTGGATGACATTGGCTTCTGTCTTATTCTTCTGCTGACTCACCTTATTAAATGGGTCACTGGAAAGGACCTGTTCTTCTTGATACATAAGCAGAAAAAAACCTAAAGCACATTGAAAAGAAAAGAGCCAAGGCGCCCATTCATACAAAAAAAGGAAGACGTCAAGTAGCCAAACAAGCAAAGCAACCAATCAAGTTACAGCTTATTAAGCATTTCTTTTTTTTTAATTTACTGACTTTAACTAATAGAAAAACATGTTTGTAAATGTTAATCAGGTTACCTGGTATTTGACCGAAGGACCCAGAGAGTATGATAGCGGATGAGGTGATGGCACAAATTTAACAGCTTAGTTTATTTATTTTGCACTGGGATCAAAGTCCACTTATCTCTGGGCAGTATTTTTAATCCAAATAAACAAAACAAAAAAACAACAAAACTGATCTGTATGTTAAACATATTTCACATAGATTGGGAGATGTTTTTTTTAAATACAGTCATGGAAAACATTTGATGGGAATAAAGAATTGTTAATCCTTAATGAAAAATGTAGAAACAAATAGAGAGATTTAATTACAGCGAAACAAGAATGTAGTATTTATTAGCCAGAACACATAAACAAAAATGTGCATTAAAGCCCCTTCAATTGAAACAAATCCATTGAGACACTTATTATTGTACAGTAGAACCATTAGTCTCCAATGTTACTTTTGTGCCATTCTGAAGCTGCTTTTGCTAAATGACATCTGGAGTGTTTGTTTTATACATCACTGTGGTGGGATCTAATCTCCTTTGCAGAATTATTTTTTACCTAATTCGCCTCTATGAGTTGTTTAAGGTTTTGCCAAAACACCTTGACAAGCTTTAACTATTCACTTCAAATCAGTCATTCCAAAACTTGTTCTTTCTTTTATTAGGCATTCAGAGATGGAGGCGTTGTGCTTCTTTGTCCTACTTCTAGTTAGCTTGGGCTTAATGTTATGATCTGTTAGTCAGAATTTCTCCTTAAGGACTTTCTAGTCCAAAGCTGATCCTGTACGTAGTTCCATCGATGCTGCAGGTTATCCAGGGTATGAGGAAGCAAAGCAGCCCTTAGAGGTTTATATGACCCCTACAACTTGGTATGGGATAAGCATGAAGGAGAAGCAGGGAACAAAGCCGGGAAAGGTTAAGGACTCTTTATTGGTTGTTCAATAGCTGTCAGAAATATACAGAATATACACCATTATTGGCACCCCTTCATGTTTTGCATAGCTGAGTGAATATCTTCAGAAATAAATGGAAATTTTCAAAACTTAAATCTGCAGTATCTTTCAATTTGAGGTCCAAAGTAATTTAACAAAGACAATTACCATTTCAACATAAATATTTTAATTGCAA
>JAUZNJ010109149.1:0-20281 GCA_034780135.1 Jordanella pulchra | reverse complement strand
AGATGCCCGAGCCACCTCAACTGGCCCCTCTCGACATGAAGGAGCAGCGGCTCTACTCTGAGTCCCTCCTGGATGACAGAGCTTCTCACCCTATCTCTAAGGGAGAGCCCAGCCACCCTGCGGAGAAAACCCATTTCAGCCGCTTGTATCCGTGATCTTGTTCTTTCGGTCATGACCCAAAGCTCATGACCATAGATGAGGGTGCCGCCATCTTCCTCAGCTGTCCCACGTGACTCCGAATCCAAAGATTATAACTTAGTGGCGAGATGAAAAGACAAAGAATGAAACTGATTCACGTGTGGTTACCTGAAGAGACCGAGATGATAGATTTGGTGTGATAGTTGATTTAATAAAGTTACCTTCAATCAAGGCTGTAGATTTGAATTGTCTTGTCAGAGTTATGGTTTCCATGTTGCACTAAGAGAGAGACAATGAGAGCTTATTCACAACCTAATTCAAAAAGAGCATTTAGATGGATAGAGTCATAATTTAACAGAAGGCTTGCAAGAAACAGAAAACAGAGCTGAGAGTGTGTATTTATCTGTTCTGTTGGTGCCCCATGCTCACTGCAACAGGAGGAGAAATCTGCTCTCATTCAATCTCTGCAGGGCTTGGGATTCCAGTCTTGTCTGTGCTAACTGTTTTGGTTGTTTAAAGGCAAGCCATTTTGAACGTTTGATCAAAGTTTGAAGGATTATGTCCTGCGCCAGTATGCTGACCATAGCCAGGAGAATCAAAAGAGAATTTGTCTTTGAGAATATGGTTCTTTATACAGACAACTTCAATAAGGTAACATGATGATGTCCTACAGAGCCTGAGCACACAATGCTATTAGTCCAACATCCTTGCACAGGCATGTTTATATTTCTCTAATGGTTGTGAGATTCAACACTGGGATCAACAAGCCAATGATCCCAAAGGTTCAAGCAATTCTATTTAATTCATTTTATTCATATTGCTTGAATTCACAAGAGTCATTTCAATGACATCACTTGTTTCATCAACAAGTATACAAGTGAAGGGCTTCAAAAAAATAGAACCAAGTGTTACAATGGCCTAGTCAAAGCCCAAGTGTCAATGTGACTGAAATGCAGCACTTGACTGGGACTTGATTGAGCTATGTTAGAAACTTTATCTGCAAACCTCAATGAATCAAAGCAATAATACAAAGAGAAATGGGCCAAAAAATATATTGAAATTTTGGTGAAACGAGACAGAAAAAGACTTTTCCAGGTTATTCCTGCACAGTGTGTTTCTACAAGCTGCTGAATAATGAACCTTGCTATTTTTTTTACAGATTACTATTCCATTTTAAGTCTTGATACATGACAATCAATCAATCAATCTACTTGTTTATTGTACGGTTGATGGTAGACATAAATCATTTCAGAATCTGGTAAAAGACTGATCACTATAATAAAACCAGTATGAAAAACCTAAAATCTCTGTATCCCATTAAATCGATTGATTATAATATTACACACTCTCATATAATTGCAATATGAGCTTTAATGAACAGTTAAGACAGTAAACCAGTGAATGAACAATGGGGATGTAGCTGCTTTGGACAGGATGTGTTTCACTCTCCAAGTGCAGTTTATAGTAATCTGCAGCAGTTTAAATATGTGTTGGTCCTCTCGAAAAATGATGACGACTGTATGTATTTTAATGATCACTGTCCCTGTTTTGGCTGTCTGTGCGTTCTCTCTCCCTGACCTCCAAGCTGCGTGTGTGACATGATGTGTGGCCTGACAGGCAGGACGTCGCCGAGGTCGTACAGTCGGGATGACACTCGACCAGTCCCAATGGCCTCATTAGCAAAACTAAGATGTCTCTCCACATGGCTGCCCAGCCTATCCTCTGCCTCCCCTAGAAACCAGGAGCTGATTGAAGCAGCTAGGTCTTCCTGTTGCTATAGCAATAAGCAACAGTGGCTCTTCAACCCCCCTCAAAAACATGGATTTGGCATTCCTGGAGCCGTGGGCTTTTACGGCCTTCCCCCTCAGAGTTCCTGCACACCCCCACAATGTTTATTCACTCCTTGTCTTTTGCAGACAGGGCAGGATTTTTTTGAGGAGCATAAGACATTGTAATCATATTGAGAAACAAAGATTTGAAAAAGTTAAGGAATTATTGGCACAATTGCAGCGCTAAAAACACAAAACAGCACATTGTGGGAGGTGGAATAAATACTTTTGTTTGGTTCTGAAGTTGTACAACTTTTACACTGCTAGTTGTGGCATCTTTTTAGCTTGTGTTGATACTCTTAAATATAATGCATTCTACAGTCTTCAGGATAAAAAGGAGTCTATCTGTGTCCATTTCAACCTTAATGTATCTGCATTTGTTCTTTTTCTAACTTCAGAGGTTTGTCAGAGAAGATTTGAGAACTCCAAGCATCATGAGGATCATGAGGATTACAGAACCCAGCAGTAGTAGTAGCAGTAGGAGCACTCCACTGTGTCTCTACTGTGCTCGGAACATTTTGAAGAAGATGTTTTGGTTCTTTTTGTTGTCTTTTTGAAAGAGTCGCTTGAATGTTCAGTGAAAAACTACTGTGAGCAGCTGACAGCAGCCGTACCTACAGCTACGACTGACAACCCTGGCAGTGAAGGACGGGTGGAGTTGCTAGCTATACCTTTAAGAATATAGTAGCTAATTTCTTATAACTTGGAGGATTTATCTGAAAATCATGTTCTTATAAAGTATTATGTGTTTCCCTGCGACAGACTGGCGACCCGTCCAGGGTGTTCTTTGTCTTCCGCCCATAGTTAGCCTGAGACCGCGAGAAGTATAAGAAATATAATAAGTGGGAGAAAATGGCGGACGGATTATGTTTTATAAACAATTAACTGGTTATACTATCTTTACCAGAGGTGTAGCAGCTGTGTTTCCCTGCCATGTGTTTTCTACCTGTTTTCTGCTTACATTAGCATCACCCTTCAGCTCAGGGTCTTAATCTGTAAACTGTGATGCCTCCATAACTCATGTGACATGGAGGCATCACATCTTCCCACCTGAAATGTCCTGCTACATGATTTTAATGCTAAATTACATGAAATAGATATCATCAAGACTTTAAAGATGCTTTTTTTTATCACAGATCTCTAAGACATGGCTGACCACCTAAAACAGGCCTCCCCAAACTCGGTCCTTGAGGGCCGGTGTCCTGCAGCTTTTAGAGGTTTCCCTGTTTCATCACAGCTGATTTCCATTGATAGTTGATTAACAGCCTTTTGCTGAACTGCAGTCATCAGAGTCAGCTGTGCTGAAGCAGGGAAATCTTTAAAAGCAGCAGGACAGGGGCCCTCAACGACTGATCTAAATGGACTAGGCAGCAAGGCAAAGAGACCATTAGCTGTTTTTCCATCCGATTATCGTGCAAATTTTGAGTGAAGCTTCAACATGTTGAAAAAAAACAAGATCCTAATTTCCATCAATTTACCAAATAAACCATAGATGCAAAGCGTAATATTCTCATACATTTAGGTTAGAAACAGGAAGTAGATGCAGCAAGCTATTGCTGACCAAAGATCAGTAATGGACTGAGGTTTTAATAAATGTGTTGCCCTCGGGCAAACTGTACTTACTTTATCATATCAGCTGGTATTAGTGATGCCACATGCCATAAAAAGAAAAGTGAGAATCTTACAATCAGAATGCCAGCAGTGAAAACAGCTGACCTGACATGTGAGGTAGAAAGTCACATCAGAGCTTATTCTGCAAAAGTTTTTCCATCAGCTGTTCAGCAAATGTGTGCCTTTTTGTAAAAAGTGAAAAAAAATCCCCATAAAAACATTATTGCAAAATGTTGTTGGTCAAATTTGGTTGTTTTCATAAAGCTCTACTAATGCATTTTTTAAGATGTGCAGTAAAAAAAGACCTTGATAGAAACACGTCTAATTATAGGAGCAGTCAGGGAAAAACTCTGGAGGAGCTGCAGAGATTAACAGCTTAGGTCAGAGGCTCTGTTACCAAGACAACTAACTGCTCTGTATTTCTCAAATCTGACCTCAATGTCCAAGTTGTGCAAAGACAGTCTGCATGTAGACATGAAACCCATGTAGTGGAAGGTAACCTAGTCAAAGGAATTCAAATATTTAAATGTGTTTGCTTGGAAACATTTTCCTTGAACTCCATCCAACTCACAGTTATGTAGAACTATGTGTTAAACTCTGTAAGGATGTTTATCATAAGTGCTCCAATTTTTCTCCTGATATTCCTTATATTTTTTTCATCTGTGTTTTTTTAACTGTGTTTTTTTAATCTTAAGGATCTTCATTCCTCTCCAAAGGGTTTTTTTTTTTTATTGAAAACATTGTGAGTGAATTTGCCTCCCAGACTCCTCTGCTTTTAAATAAAATTAATAATTAAGACTAATTACTGGTTGCACCACCGCCAAGATATTAAACCTAGCCAATGTTCCAGAAGAAAACAGACATTTTAGATTATTGTTTAACCTTGGGCTCAATATTTGATATCAGAGCTCAAAACAACACTTTAATATTTACCTCACAGGCTGCATTTTATCCACACACTGCTGACTATTTCAGCTCTGTATGCAATAGATCCACAATAAAGTTCTTCAACTTGTGTGCAGTAAAATGATTGCCCGCTCTTTGTGCTGTGTTGCCCTCCATCTGTCCGTTTGTACTGTACACGCATACAGCAGCCTTCTCCAGCAGTGCTTCTCAGGGATGGGAAGAGCCTCCTTCAAAGGCATGAGCGGCCATGCACTCCTCTACCATGGCACATTGGCATCAGTTACACCATAATTTCATCACCGCCAGCTCCCTGTGAATCCTGCTTACATTAACTTTTTACAGGGATTGGCAACACGGAGGCAGAGACGCATGGCAGCGCCAGCTCTCCAGCCCATTTACATTCAGCCTCCTACTGAACCACTTGCTCCCAATGTATTGTTATTTGTTGTATTTGTATGAACAATTGGTGCAAATGGGGGGAAAATCCTTGCAGTTGCAGTGGGATTGCAACAAGAGATGAAGACAGATGGGGGTGGGGGGTAAAAAAAAAAACAAAAAACAACAGGAGCGGGAGACTTCAAAGTGGCAGAGTGAGCAGGGCTGTGTTTGAATGACGGCTGCTGTATTGTTTTGATAAGTGTTCCCTGAGGAGAACAAGCGAGGCAGCATGTCACTTGTTCCTCTCATCTCTGCGACAGGGAGCTGAGCGCAGGAGAGAACGTCAGGAAACCCGGCCACAATGACAGAGTTTGCAGCCACACAGGAGCCCCACGCACAGGGGCCACTTATGCAAAGAAAGTAATGAGCATTAAAAAAAGGGGGCCAATATAAACGTATCAGACACTGAGACGGTGACGATAACATGGAAAGAGGGGAAGGTTTTCAGATTATAGACAATTAGAGCCAATCCCCCTGATTTATGCATCAGCTTTAATCACTGACATCAGCAGCTGGGAGTGAATATCAGGAGATCGAAAGTCTCATTCATTTTACAACATCTCTGGCTGAACGTGATTAAACATTTAATTCTGTCACAAACATTTAATGAGAAGCAATGAAGATCATGACTAATTATTGTTACTTAATGTTCCCAGAGAAATTTATGTAATAACAAAAAAAATGAGGAGAAAAGATTAATAAAAAGGATAAGCAAGTGTTTTGAATTATTTCACAGATCATTTTTCACATTCCAGGAATTTGTTTTGGTGATGACACAGAGACAAGCAAACATACAATTAATTGGAATATAAGCATTTAAAATAAGCAAAGAGAGTGTTTACAGAAAGGGCCTCGTGGCAGATATCAAGAATAAACAACATCACTCCCTTATTGCACATTCATCTTTATTTCTGTCCAGTTTATTTGGCTCACCCTGAAGTTGAGGACATATTTTAAAAATACAATAAATCGCATTAATTATATTGAGTGTTTTCATTTTCTGTCCTGGCCTTGACAGAAACGTCTAACCACATTTATTTTGACCCTTTGTAACAACATTTCAAAAGCCGTGGCAAAGAACTGCTGACTGGACAGACACCCGCAGACTGTCGTCAACATCATCCTCAGAGAGAGGAAGATGCTGAAGGACCTCGTTGCTGCATCCAAGGATTTTTACAGAACGTTAAGTGGAAGGAAAAACTGTGCCTTAGAATGAACCTAAACATGGACTCAAATCCTTTGGGTCAAACCACTTTGGAACTAGAGACTGGACTGTTGCTCAGTGGCCTAAGTGCTGCTTTCAGGTTAAAATAAAGTTTAATTTTCTTTGGAGGTTTCAGTGTCTGCAAGGAGAGTGGAAAGGTCCAAAATCAGGGATGATTCGGTCCCATTTCATCTGCTGGTTCTGGTCCACTGGACGTCTGAAATCCATAGCTAGTTTACCTGGACATTTTACAGCACGTCTTGCTTCCTTCTGCTGCCAAGTTTTATAGAATTGCTGATTTAATTTACCTGTGGGATTTTCTAAAGGTACCAGAAGCTGGTCCCACACCCATGGCGGTTCTGGCCAGCAAACTGGACTGGCCAGAACCCCTGATAGAATCTATGGAGAATCTATAGATATTCAGATATTTACTTAGACTTTACACTTTGGGTTTTCATTATCTGAAAGCAGGTTTGAAAGGTTCCTCTCTAAGGGAATGATCGCTGAGGATCACGATGAGCACTAAACTACATGTGGACTGATCCATTCGTGACGTGCAATGGATGGACGTATCCCCCCCCCAGTCTGGATGAGTAAATACTGGCAGAGCAGCCGCAAGAGAAAAATGTAGTTCTGGAGCTGGAGGTTATTATGCAAAAAAATGATTTTTAAAAATGGTGAAAAAATATCTATATGTTAAAATCAAAAGTAAAAAAAAACACTAAAAGAACATTGAGCAGCAAAAAGAAAATAATTAGGAACCTATTTTGCAGCAAACAGGAAAGCTCACTTTCATTCCACCCATGATGCCATCTTTCCAGGCTGCAGCATGTTTGTTCGTACACTGCAAAAAACTGAAATCTAGGTAAGTCAAGTTCTCTTAAAAGAAGCGCACTTTGTCTTGACTTGAGCAGGTGAGACGGTTTGCCAAAATAAAAAGACAGTTTAAAATTAAAATAAGACAAAACAACTGCAGTCTCTTATTTCAAGTGCGGATTTTTAAACAGTCATTCCATTGGCAGAGCATCTTATTCACCTACTCAAGTTAAGTGAAAACATGTGTTTAAGATTTTCATTTTTTAAATAATTTAGGTTGTTTTTTCATTGTATTTGTTATTACTCACTTTACAAGTTCAGTCATGGTGTTTTTCATTATAGCTGCATGAAGATTTTTAATCTACTATTATTTGCTCCTTAATTTCAAATGTTCTAAATGTAGAAACTATAACTGCACCTGCAATCAGTTTCTGCTTTGATAACTCGCCTGTCAGGAACTAGATGTTTGCCTTTGCTTATCCTCCATCTGCGTATTCGTGAAGGTGCAGAAACAAAAGGTTTGTACCTGCTGTTTCACTCTTCTAACTCACGCAAGTCATTTTTTCACCTGTTATGACGATTAGCTATGTGTTTGCTAACAAGTGTCTATGTGTCTTTGAACACGCATGTCTGTTGAAGATCAGACGCTGTCTGGGATCAATCCATCTCAGAGTTTCTTTCTGAAGTGAGGCATAAAAATATTTAACTTTTTCATAATATTGTGGGTTTTTCTAATTAACGTTTGAGTAATTTCAGCTACAGACATTGCATAAATCAGAGTCATTAAGTCATTGGCATATGCAGTTTTCTTTACTCTAAGTTTGCTAGATGACGGCTTAGTAGTCAGAAATGAGAAGATCTGAACCTGCCTGAGATGGAGGACTGGATCTTTTCAAAGAAACAACAGGTTCCATGTTCTAAACTAAACTGTGGTTATTTTAGCTTGTTTCGACCGATTTATGAAGTGATCGTATTTTGGATGCCTGCAACTCATCACCAGCAACAGGACATAAAAACAAACCTCATTCCTCGGCCATTTACGGCTGGATTCATGAGGGGGCCAAAAAGATGGCGTTTATTTTACATGTATTGGTTAAAAGTCTGACAAGTAGAATAAGGCTGATTGGCCAGTGCAGCTCATCCAGCGACAGCAGAAAAAGATTAGAATTAAAAGGCAGAACTGACAGCATTTATTCTCAGCTTTTCTACGGTTCTGCTTTGGTTCTCTAACAAGATCACACACAGAGCTGCAGTTTACTCCCAGAGAAACCTACATTGCTAGAATACTGTTGTCTTTCTCAGGGTGTTCCACTGTGGTCTCTCATAACGATGTTGTGTTTGGGGGGACGGGGGGTGCACCGAGCCGTCCCAGCAATTTCAAGTCATCGTGGTCTCATTACGGCAGGCTGTTGGTAATCCTCTGCCTTTGATCTGGGAGCTGAAGGGAGCTGTGTTTTACTGTAGTTCAAACAGCGCTCTCTCTGCTCCCTCAGCACCTCCACCAGGAGCGCCGTGGTAGCGGAGGAGTCACGGCCTGGCGGTGAAATGGTTGCTGCACAGCTTGTTTTCCCACTGAATTTAGGTCAGAGCCACAGATGGAGGTTAGCTGGTGGCATCTGAGTCAATCTGAGGTTAACGAAGAGGAGAGAGGGGGGCCACAGCCCTGGGCTCATTACTCAGTTCACTGCCGGTTCTTCCTCGAGTTCTGGTTTAAAAGGGTCTGAACATCACTCTTCAAACAATGACCACGAAATACAAAATGAAAACATCAAATCATTGCATCTTTCAGCAAATCAGTTTAAGACATTGCAAAAAACAATCAGCATCAATCTGCAGTTAGTAAAGAAAAAACACGACATTCAAGAATTAATTTAAACAGGAGTTTTAGAGACGACTGCAGTCCTGAGAATATCAGTCATCAAATTACAGAAGATTACAGAGATGCTTCACCCAATGAGTCCTCAGGAATGGTGACAGAAATGTACGGTGAGAAATGATTCTTTGCATCACCCATGTCCTCCTCTGAGAGTTTTAAAATCCCCTTTTATTTTCCCATTTCACTCTTAATAAAATGCTGTTCTATCAACCTCAGTTGTGCTCGATCGTGCATTCATTTCACCGATCCAAGATTTTTCAAACATAAGGCTTCCCATAAAGAAACGTCTCTTCAAGCTAAAGCGTAGACATAAAGCTGATGTTTGCTGAAGTCAAAGGTGTTTCTGGTAAACAACTGTCGGGAAAAAACGAGAAAATGCAAAAAGGGACTAAAATGAATTATGTGTATATCTGAGCGGTTCAATTATTCTACGTTCTGTTAATCTCTCTAACTTATAATATTTTTTCTTTTGAAGCTCCAGCTCAGAATTGGGTTCAGATCTTTAAATAATCTTGTCTGTGTGGTGAGTTATATTTCATGTTGTTTTACTGTATACAGCAGCAGATAAATGACACATGTTGTAATTTTACTGCATGTTCATATATTGTACCTATATAAAAACATGAATGTTCCTCCTTATGAGAATGAAGCTGAAATGAGGAAGGTGCATCTTTATTTAACGCCATCTGAATCCTAAGTAAGTCTCCTTTGCTCCTGTTGACCTTTTAATAGAAAGATGATTAATGTGAAGCATTGTGGTGCAATGTTGATGGTGAATAGAGAAACAGAAAAGCCTGGAGGAAAAGCTTTTGTTCTACATCAGAATATGGATGCATTGATTTGCTCTCTCTGAGGTGAGATAACCGGCTTTATTTCTCTCTGGGGGGATGGGTCAAAACTTCCCGTTAACGATTCAAGCTAAACAGAAACCAACTGACTGTTACTGCGGCTTTAGACGGGTTGCTAAATCCTGAAAGCAGCTTCATTTTTCAAACACTTTATTCCGTTGATTTTTGCTTAATGTGATTATTATAATTATATAAGGAGAACCTAAAGACCTGGGTCAGTTTCCCCAACTTAACCCAAAGGTTTCAGACCAGGAAGTTTAAGTGATTCGTTTCCATCTTATTGAGGAGCTGTTGCTTGAGGATTTTGTTTGTTTTTATTTAATCAGCCCCATTGGGATTAAAAACCTAGTTTTTAAGGGAGTCTTGGTCAAGAATTGTGAAAATTATGTACATTTTACTTTCTTTAAGTGTTTAGGACTTAGTCTTAAAGGGAAGGACTGTGATTAGCTGAGAGCAGAAATTAACAAAAACACAAATGTTCTCCTGGTGATCAGTTGAGAGAATCACAGAATTTAGTTTGGATAAAGACATTTTTGCCTTATGATCAAATTTTGCACCATTTCAGAATAATCAGAGAGTATAAAAATAATGAAAAAGACCTGATTTACATCCTTGTCTTTTTTTTTTTCTGTTCATTCTGATCATTTTACTGCTTCATGTATTTGATATTAATGTGCAATGTGTCATTTTCCCTGCTTTCACACCCGGTCCTGAAACGTTAGAAGCTGTATGTGCAGCAACCAGAAGCCAGAGAGAAGATGGCATCATACCTGCATTAATTCATGACATCATCAGGTACGATACAACAAATATCATCTCATCTTTTTGACATCTTTCTACATTAGACTGTGGTATTGTACTTTATCTTGTCTAAAGTGTGTATTTATTTATATATTCATCAAGGAAAATATCAATATTCTTCTTCTTCCATATAAAATCTTCCTTTCTACTATATATGACAGCTGTTTAGTAGAAGGGAATCCTGGAAGAGTAGAGTCTAAGTTTTCTAATGATGTCAAACTTGTTGTAATCGAAATATTTGAATGTTGGCCTCACTGCAGTAATTCCAGCAGAAATCCCCCTTCACACTTTCTTGGGTTCAGGCAGCTGAGTGGTAACGAAAGCTTTGGATTTAAATAACTAGAAACTAGTCCAGGCATCTGTTCCTTCAGGGCTGGACCATTGTTACTCTGTACCATCAGAAAGTCCATAAAATGTAGTTAAAAGCCTCCAGCTGACTTCTTTCTTTTTTGATAAAGTTTATAGATGAAACAGGGAGATGTTTGCTCAGTTGCTGAGTGAGTAGAGAAGTAGAAGTTAGAGGGAACAACCAAACAACATCAGTGAGAGCTGCAGGACTCTTCGGGTTCCC
Source organism: Jordanella pulchra (assembly GCA_034780135.1). Classification (NCBI taxonomy): domain Eukaryota; kingdom Metazoa; phylum Chordata; class Actinopteri; order Cyprinodontiformes; family Cyprinodontidae; genus Jordanella; species Jordanella pulchra. The sequence continues at coordinate 9,243 of JAUZNJ010109149.1, read as the reverse complement.
TGTGAATAAGGTGCCAGATCCCTTTTAAATAATTCACTTTTATTCTTTTTAATTTATCCAATCTAACGTGAGTTTGACCAACCATACAGACTGCACATGATTTTCTAATAAATAAATCTATACCAAGCTGATACTGATGAGATTCAGTTTGAGTTTAGAGAGGTACCTTCAGATTTATTAAGAGTTTTGCATTGAAATGTGCTTTTCTTTCTGTTAGACAGTTTTTACATCATCAGCCTAGCAGTTGTTTTGATTTTTTTCTCTTTATCTGTTGTTGATAACTTGGTGGGTCGTCCCATAAACCAGACTTCTGCTTATCCCCCACAAGCTGAGGTTAAGAGTTGGTTTCGTCCAACCTACTGGGATATGGAGTCCACTGAAGTATTTGCAGACATCTGACACCAAGATCTGACTGGTTACTTTCTGACAATAAGACTCCAAATCTCTCTCTGCTCTGTTTCAAGTTTCTGAAGGTGAAACATAAAAGCTGAAGCACAGAGATCTGTAGAGGAGTTTGCCTTTAAATAAGAAGTCCCACAAAGCACGCTAAAGCTCGGAGGCAGTGTCCGGCTTTCTGAAACCCCCATGGGACCAGAGAAACCCGCGAACGATTGTTTTTAGAAACTTGCAGGAACTACACAAACCAAAGAACAGAGGGACACTAAAGCAGCTGGCTCTGCTTTATGCTCCACCTAAAGCCAAGCATATCCTGGTCTGAGCAGCTACACACACCCGGTGGGTTTTGTTATCCCAAAATAAAAGTCATACACTCTGGTACAAATATTCTCTCATCTCGGGCTCATGTGTGCCACCACTGTGGGCTTCTGTTTGTCCCCGATCTTCAACATTTTTGTTCATGAGGATTCCAATGAAAGCTTGTTAAACAACAGATTTCATTCTCTGACTCGAGAGGGCCCTGCATGGCCCAAAGGCGTAAGCTGCTCCTTTGAACATCTAAATCCCCGTGAAGCGGCTGACTTCCCTTTGTTATTCACTGGTGGACTGTTTTTCCGTGTGAGCTATCGCTCTGGAAAGGCTCCAGTGGGCTGTGTTCAGGGAGCTTTTAGCTGCAAAAGATCATCTCTCTGAGATCATCAACACCCACTTAATTGCACTTCTTTAGAATGTCTTTGTAGAGGAGCGCAGGCTGATCATAGTGTCTTAATGAAGAATTCATCAGCCAGAGATGGGGAGACTGATTTAATGAGCCCCTCCTGAGGTGGAGATGAGAGAAAAGAAAACATTTGCTCAGCCTACATGTCTGCTGCCCTCTGCTGCTGAGAGAACACGAGAGCAGACATTTGGATGGTAAACCGTGAGCTCATGGTGGGGATTTTTGATCCCATTAGCTATCGTTCTAAATAATACATTGAAAAAACTGTTAGGGTATCATTATACGGATCTTTATTCCTGGTACTTTGCTTTGCCCAGTAAAAGTACTCATATCCAACGGACATACATTTATTTTTAGTTATACTAACTTCAAACCACCCTTAATGTCAAAATTATACATTTGCTCCTATTTATAAAACAATGCAGTAAAGTTTAAAGTTTACAGCTCCAGTTGGCAGAAATATATTCAAGGAAACCAAAGCAGCTACATCAAAGTACTGACTTTACATCAGTCCTTCCTCCTGAGGCCACACTGGTGAGAAAACCCCCCCTCGACAGGAAGAAACCTCCAGCAGAAACAGAACCAAGTTTAGTGTTAGTAGCCGTCTGGGGTTTTCACCAGATAGATTAGATGCACCGTGGAACCAGCAGAGCTTTCTATGTGAGAGAAAGGTTAGTTACAGTAGAAGCTCCGTTAGGAGAGAAAAGCTGCTAAACACATGAGCTCTGAGCTAGAAGTAAAGTATTACCATAAAAACAGAGTATATAGAGCCACAATCAATGAATTACAATATGCATTCATTTACAACCTGATATCAAACACATCCCAAAAATATGTCTACTGCAATCTCAAATGTTGTGTTTTCATAGCAGTTTGCAGAGAAGTGTTCCTAATAAAAGCTAAAAGTCTCGATAAATACTCTCTATGTTAGTAAAGGTAACAGTAAACTAGCTCCACAGCTGCCTCTGTCTAGGAAAGAAACGTTTAAGCAGACAAACTCTGGGCCAGTTTTCCTGTCAATGGCAAAAAAAGTTTATTTATATGGCACAATTCAGTACGGAGACAAATTAAAGTGCTTTATATAAATTAAGCAGCCAAATAGAAGATATGAAAGCAGCAGAAAGAAAGAAATTAAAGATTAAACTGTGCTAAAAGCAGGTAGTAAAACAAATAAAGCAGTTGGAACCTTAAACTAATAATACCTCAGTTAACAGCTTAACTTCAACAGTACATCTAAATAAACAGGTTTGTTACTGAATACTTAAAATAAGTCAGGTGTTCAGCACTTCTGCAGTCCTCTGGGAGTTTGTTGCAGATAAGTGGAGGACGGGAACTAAATCCTGCTTTCCCATGTCTAGTTGTTGTTCTAGGTCTGCAGAGTGGGCTTGAACTAGAGGACCTGAGTGGTCCGAGAGGCTGTAATTCATAGACTAAGGATTTTAAAGGCTATTTGAGCTAAAGGGGAGCCAGTGGAAGGACTTCAGAACTTAGAAGGTCTACTCTACTTTCTTAGTTCTAGTGAGAACATTTTGGATCAGCTGCAGCGTTTTAGACAAACCTATGAAAGGCACCGTTGGATGTTTGGTCAGAGATCATTTTTATAAAATGTTTTTAAACTCTCAAATAGTGTTGATTTTTTCTAGTTTATATCCTGACAAGTCAAAAAAACAAGAATGAAAAAAATCTAAGGGATTTTAACTATTTCCAAACACTCTTTAAACAGGAAAGAAAACTTAATGTACCTATTTGATGCTGCAGAGTTTCTACTTAAAATTCTGGTGTTAAACAATAAAGGTCCTTTTTCTGGATAGTTCTGCTGGAAACCATATTGTAAAAGAAATTTAGTTTTACCAGAAAACAAGACAAAGAAAAATGCCTGGAGCGTAAGATCTGGTCAAGGGTTCCAGGGAAATGGCCAACAGGTTCATCCAGCTTTGCATGAGATAAATGGTCTATAGAACAGGAGGGCCTCAGGAAATTAGCTCTTTAGATGGTGTAATATCCTGACTTGTTGTGACACTAGAAAAGTCTGTTTTTAATCTCTTTTTGTTGTATTATAACAGTGTAATCTAAAAACTTTAGGGAATCGCTATCCATAGACTTAAAGCAGCTTGTTTTTCACCCCATGCTAGGTATTTCATAATTGACAGAGATTAGAGAACACAGCCTTTAGTGTATGTGGCCGACCCAGTGTACTGATACTGGGTCCATTAACACCAGAGTAAAAGGAACCAAGGCAGGCAGAAGAAGATTGCAGCCTTAATTAGTGCTCCAGTGAACAACTACAAGTGTTGCCCCTTTTTTAAGTTATTATGTACAGTTATTAACATTAAAAAATACTCACATACTGACAATTTTAATTTGTTATTTACCATGAGCTCATTTTCCTGCCTAGTTATTCTGCTGACTATCTAGAAAAGAGAAGAAGATACTCTCAGGGTCTGCCACCGTATCAGATATCACATCACAGGATAAACAGAATATAATCAGATATTCATTTGTATTTATCTTGATTCATAGCCTGGCCCCTTTAAAGTCCATGCTGTAATAATCATTGTAAAAATAAACAATGTATTATTGCTTGAAATATTTACAGTGCTCAGGTTTGACACAATGGAAAGGACAAAAAGTCAAGCCTAGCAGCCTACCGGCCTGCTAAACGTCCAGAGCGCCTGAGTTTGGTTTGATTTCCACAAAGCACATTGCATTCGACACCTTATCTCATAATTACAAGATTAGAAAATGTGCTACGTTGGCCACTGCTTTATATATATCTATAGATATATATATCTATAGATATATATATCTATAGATATATATATCTATATATATATTGTTTGTTTACGACTGTGGCTTTGTTTTGCAATGCAAATCATTGTCATGGCAACAGAAACGTCGACATGGCTGAGATGCATGATTGACTTGTTGCTAAGCTGAGCATAAAGGTAGCGTAGCTAACAAGGAGACTGGCGATTGCTGACGAAACAACAATCACATCTCGTAATCACGAGATCCTGATCTCGTGATTACGAGATGTGATTGTTTTTTTATCCAGTGAATCCAGTATGTTTCTGTAGATTTCAGTGCATCTTGTTATTAAAAAGAGGTATGCATATTGCTGATTACTGATTTAGTCATAATCTCTGCTTCTTTTTCCATGTCTGCTTCTGTCTCGTTTAATTTACAATAACTGTATTGTTGTTTTCCTTTCGGGCTTTATGTGTAGATTTAATTTTAAAGTAAACGGCAAATCATCTTCAGAAGTCAATACAAATATAAAACCGTGATGTAGTTATAGCGGCTGCGTGTTTGCAGATCTACTAATCTCAGTCTGCCTGTAACATCTACAAACTGACCACCAAGAAACGTGACATGATAAATATATCGTTAACCGTGAAGCACACGGCTGGACTCCTCACCCTTCGTTTAAAGAGAATAAATGTTCATGGAAGATAACAGAGGAATCTCACAGGGCCAGCTGCTTTGACCTAAAGGGCAGAAAAACGTGGTTAAAAACAACCAAAAGATGTTTCAGATGCTTTTTCAAGGCGTGGGGCTTATAGCCAAAAGGACTTCTGGAAATAACTGACCAGTCAGGATGAAGACACACCTTTGTTGCTACTTTAAACCGTAAAAATTTGTGGTAATTAAAGCTCAATTTCATCTGTAAATGTTGGAAGTGAAAGAGTATATCCTTAAAAATGTAAATTGATATAATGCCTCTACTGAACTGTGATGCTACGGGTCCAAAAACCCCAAAAATGTTGTTTATTTTATTTTTAATAAGATGAATTAAAGAATATCTAGCTTTTTTGGAGCAGGGTGTGCTCTTCCTCTTAGTGGCTGGGAAAGTCTACAGCCCTGTTTTATACGAGGCCTCTTTAGAAATCCTGTAGAATCCAACCACACAGTTTCCTGCCACAGACCAAGGTCAGAAAACAACTTTACAGATAAACAATTTGACTGTGCATCCATTCATGTGTTGTTCTTGTATTTCTGGAAAATGTCTAATAAAGGCTAAAACAGGTCCAGTGATAAAATATATTATTTTTAATACTTCTCTTTGCCGTGCATCAATAACGACAGAGCATGACCACAACGTATTTACTCAGCCACTGAAGTTCTGCTACTCAGGAAGATGAGTCGCAAAACTAAAAAATGTACAGGAAATCTCACAGTAGGATTTTGGAGGGATTTATTTGTTACTTACAGTGGAAAATAAGCATTTGGTGACAGAGAAACAAGCAAAGACGTGTGAGCCTCACAGGCCTGTAACTAAGCTCTTTTAATGTCATCTGTTTGAACCCATTATCTGTATATAAGACACCTGTCCACAAACAGTCAGACTCCAAACTCAACCATGGCCAAGACGAAACAGAGCAGACATGAACCAGGCTGGGAAGAGTGAATCTACGATAGGCGGTGGAGAAAAATCAGCTAAACGGAGGGACCTGATGAATGACCTCCAGAGAGCTGGGAGCAAAGGAACAAAGCCTGCGATCAGTAAAAGGCTACGTCCTGACTTTATATAGAAAATATTTCTGTTCCTGCAATGAACCAGACGGTAGAACTGAAATATTTACTCCATCTAGTCAAGATTTCCAGAAAGACTCAAGAGAAAAGCCACCAACATTATCAGTAAGGAGAACTTGATCTTGTTAGTCTCTTCCTTTACCTTCTAGAGATGTTATCAAGGCTTTCCAGAGAGAGAGACACGGTGCCCCTGCAGGCAGTAGCTTTGCAATGAGATGAGCAGATGCTTAATGCTGCAGCAGACAAACCCAGATTGAGGGAAAGTATCTGCAGACACTGTGATGAGTGGTTCATTTTCTGCCTGGAATCTCTGTGCATCAAGCAAAATGAGTATTTAAATATGGGGCAGAATAATCAAGGGCAAAGGCACAAGGTCATAATTTGGAGATCAGATAAGGGCTTTGAGAGACCACAGGAGATCTACTAGCAATTGTTTTCAATAATCTGGCAGGACAGTGTTGGTAGAGAGCGCATAAATGAAGCAGTGAACAGGTGCGAGGGATGGCACTGATTGCAGCACAGCAGGGGGTCGGTTCACAGGATGCATCACACCATGAAGAGGGAGGCATGGCAGACAGCAGAGAGGGCAGATTATCACTGTTTGAACCAAATTTTATCTATAAATAATAAGAGTGTGAGTAGACTCCTCCAGGTTAATTCCCAACCAGAAGAAGGTGGTTGTTCCCTCGTAGTCGAGGTCAGTCTTTACTTCAGAAGGAGGGGTTTGAATATCTTGTCTGGATGAGATGTTAGGATGGAGCCAGAGACTAATAGATCTATTGGGACCTTTTGAGTCCAAGGAAAGGTGTGAAAAAATAAAGAATGTCTGTATGTTACCGGTTATGTGCATATATGAACTCGTTTGATACGAACAAACTGTTTCACCAGAATCAACAGATCCCTGAAAAAAAAAACATTTTATCTACAAAAAAGTAATTTTCCATCCATCCATCCATCCATTGTCTTTACACCCTTGTCCCTAATGGGGTCGGGAGTGTTGCTGGTGCCGATCTCCAGCTGCGTTTCAGGCGAGAGGCGGGGTAAGTAATTTTCCATTAAGCTAATTTATTTTCCTTATCAATATTTGCACCATCTAATGGTACACGGTAATGCAGTTGATGTTCCAAACACCATGTTCAGGAGACATCAACCACGACCCTCTGCACTGTAGGGTGCTTCACCTGTAGGCCTGGAGGAACTGGTGTCTCTGCTCCAACACAACAGTGTTAAATAAACAGGCCACTAGCAGGACTCTGGAGAACTTCAGTCAACTTCAGCTACTGTTGTTTTTGCTGCTGTTGCTCATTTGTGAACTGGTCACATAAACAAAGTCAAACTGCTGTTTTTAATTAAAGACAAACTTGGCCTAATTTGAAATTCCTCAAAAATGTCAGTTCAGGTTAGTATTCAACTCATTGTTCCACAGTCCTGCTGCACTGGCCTGGTGTTTTCTGGTATCAATACCTGACTGGTTAAAATCAAACATCCCAAATGCTTCTATAGCATCTCCCTGCTGCAAATTAGATTGCGGATAGTTGAATAAGTCTCTGGATTAAAAATGCTTGAATGAGTGCATTTACCATCCCACGACTATCAGAGTTTAACACTTAGGATGCTTATAAATGTGTTTATTCATGCAGTTTAAGGCAGCATCGCTAGCTTTATTTCAGAGGTTACCGTGAGTTTCTTCAGAGTGATGTAAGAGAACCTCAACAGTAGGAAGGAGGAACTCTTCATTAGCCACACCAGTAGAAGAGTAAGGCGTAAGCCAAATGCCGAAAAAGGACACGTTATAAATTTTATTCCCCTCGGTTCTGAATTCAAATCAACGTAGCAGCAGAGATCAAAGAGGGGAGGAGAGGAAAGATAAAAGCAGATAAAGGACTGTCACCATGGTGCCTTCAGTCAAACCGGCTCTGAGCCCCACAAACCTGAAATCAATTTAAAAAAAACAGCCAGTTCTTACCCTCACACAGATTTCAGCTTCTTTTTTAGGCAAAGTCGGAACCAGTAATGCCTGTTGTGTGCAAATCGCTCTTTCAGCTTATCTGTATTCTGTCTCCTCTGCTCTCTCAGGAATGAATGCTAGAAGAGCAGCATGTCAGACAGGAGAGTTTCATTACAGAGGAGCTCTTCTCATGTTTAACCTTTCTCGTGTCCCGTCGGACCTCAGACCTCTTCTGTAGTTGTCCTTGCTGCACATTGTTTTGTTCCAGAGTCCTTCATATGTGCTGAAACTCTTCCCTGGCTGCTAGTCATTGGCCCACTCCTGTTGGGATGCAGAAATTTGCCAACTTAGCCCCATCTTGATTCATACATATCGTCTCAATGACTGTTTGCAAAGAAAGACAAACTAGTTAAAAAAATATACATATAAGGGAGGAAACACATGTTATTAATATACCATCTGTTTAATCAATAAGTTTTTATCAAAAAAAGAAAGTCCTCACCCAATGAAAACAGCCACTACTTCTCTATATATCATATTAACTAAAATGTACAGAAATACATCAGATATTGAGAGGTGGATCCGACAAGCATCAGCTGTGCTGCTGTTTCCAGGTTCCTAAGAACCTTTGATTCCAGTTCTAGCTTTGCATCAATGAGGAGGCAGGCAGAAATGTGAGCGGAGGGGGGCATCATCAGGTGTAAACATGCTTCTCCACATATTTATATTACATATTTAGTGGTGTTGTAATCCTGCCAAACCAGGCAGGTTTGCTTTAATTCGGGCTTATTTTGACAACACCGGATCAGAACCAAATAGTTCTGGGTGTGTTGTTCAAAGGGAGCTGCTTCTTACAATATTTGGCAGGTTTAAAAAAAGTAATCAGGGTAAAAATCGAGCAGAAATGGTCAACATAAAAAGTATGTTCCAACTAAATGTTTTATACATGCATATTGAAAACGCATTCATTTTAAAGAGTCTTTCAGATATGATAGAACTGATCAATGGTTTGTGGTCAACTAAGGGTTACTCAAAAGATTTTGGTCAATTGCAAATGTTCAAAATGCTCAAAGGTGGGTAGAGTATCCGAAAAATGTATGATTTGAAATTCTGAGTTTTTTTACTCAAGTAAAAGTTAAAAGTACCCTTAAAGCGATTGCTCAAGAGTAAAAAAGTATTTGAGAAGTCAAGTAATGAGTCACTGATCTACTGAGTACCCATGATCTGAAGAACTGATTTAATATTTTTTGAGTTTTAACACTTAAAAATTCTGCAACTTTCATGAGTTACAGTAGAATAGATTCAATTACAGTATAATGTTTACTCTACTATGTCATGGCACACTCAGTAGATGGAAAATAACATTCAATCAATAAGCTTGGAGTTAAAAACATAGCAAAGTGTCTCTCAATGGATGGAGCAGCCAGATACTTTATCATACTGATACTCAAGTAAAAGTATAAAGTACAGTACTGGAAAACTACTCCTATAGTACTTTTTTTGAGTTACTCAAGTAAATGTAACTGATGAAATGTAACTGGTTACTACCCACCTCTGGAAGTGCTCTAATCTTGTTGGGATCCGGAGCCTGTCGCTCCATCTTCTCTCCAGCAGAGTGCGCCTCGAGTCCCCTGGGCTGGAGCCCTCA
>JAUZNJ010109116.1:5911-20283 GCA_034780135.1 Jordanella pulchra | reverse complement strand
CACACAATAAAATGGAAATTAATTATTTAAAAATCATACATTGTATTTTTCTGGATTTTTGTTTTAGATTCCATCATTCACAGTTGAAGAGTACCTATGATAAAAATTACAGTCTTCTACATGCTTTTCAAGTGGGAAAACCTGAAAAATCAACAGTCTATCAAATACTTGTTCTTTCCACTCTAAGACCTTATGATTCCACTGCTAATGCACAGACCACAAGCTGTTGTGATACAGGCTTGGAGATTTTTCATTTCAAATTCTGTAAACGCCACAAATGCGATAAGGATGAAATACTTTTTTGTAGTCAACCAAGCCTTAAAATTGTTTTCAGGATGCACAATTGCCTTTCCAACAGCTTAGACCATATAAAAACGCTAGACATCAAAATTCCTTTAAGCATCATAAACAAACTGGCCCCAAAATGACCACTGAGATCAGCTGCCTATCGCACACTGTCTCCCTGTATCCACAGCTCTCTGCTGATCCCTGGTAATACCTTACTTCTGAATAGCAATAAATTTGAGCTGTACCACAAATCACACAAATCCCATAGTCTGCATGCTATTTAGTTATTTATGCCTTACGGTGAAGTGGCTCTCTACTCCTTCCAAGCAGCACTTATTAGTGTCACATATGGAAGATTTCTCCCCTAAGGTTGTCAAGCCAATAAGGAAGTGGGGTATGAGTTTTAAAATATGCCTGACTGGGAAGGGAAGCAGAAATATGCAAGAATGAATAAGGGTATATATGTGTGAGAATTTGATGATTTGTGTGTGTTCAAGTGCATTGGCTCGCAAATATTTATCAACCAAGCATCACTACTTATTACTTTAAAATGAGTCATGCCTCTGATTTACATGTGCTGTCAAGAGAAATGGCATGAGAACATGTTAGTGTCCAGCAATACATGCGTGTTTTTTTTTTGTTTTTTTTTCTTTGGTGTGTTGAAATTGTCATCTGATGTGTTCACTATTGTTTTTTTTTTAAATATATTTTCAGGAATTTCAGCAATGTAAGAAAGGGAAATTGAAGGTTAGTAGGTGAGGATGGCTAGACACGAAAGCTTGCCGTAATTGAGATAATAGGCTCTAGATCGACGAGTGGAGGCCAGTAAATTAATGGGCCTTCCTTGACACAAAGTCCATTTGTTAGTTTTGAAGCATTGTGACAGTTAATTACTGAAGGTTAGCTTCAGTGGACCCCCCCAGTAAGGCTGCCTGAAAGTAGAAACAACATTTTCTGCTATGTTGGAGGACAGAAAACAGCTTCAACTGACATGGTTTAAGTGTGATGGAGTGTGGGTGGGTGGGAAAGCTTCAGAATGTGTAGGTTGCATACTTTAATGCCTTTATTAAACCTATAGACGTATCCAAGCAACAGAGGTATCTGTTTTGCTAAGCTTATGATGGATGAGATAAGGGTTTAAGAAATTCCCACCTGGATTCACTGACATCAAGACCTGCTTTCTTGTATCGTCATACTTGGACCGTAGACTTTACATTAAAAAAAGGTTGTTGCTTCCTAGTAAGAAATGAAAACCAAATGCTGCACAACAATTTTAAACTACTCCAATCTGGCCTATTATCTAAACAAACATCTTTTGATGTTTTCCCCCCTCTGTGGGATTCAGCCATAAATGCTGTTATGCCATTACAGCAGCCAGGAGGTGCCAAACATTAACTGTAGTAACCTCAAGAGGAAAATCCTGAGCATGGCTAATGCAGTGCAGAGTTTGAAGACGTTCCAGTAGTTATATTGACTTGTTTACTCTAATACTGGTAAGCATATCTGCTGTCATTAGCTTTTTAGGATATATGTAAAAGTCCAATGGAAAATTTGACAAAGAATCTGACAGATCTGCAACTGATTAAGCAACAACTCTTCCAGTTTTTACCTTAACTATAACATCATTACTGAATAAATGGAGATATTAAGGTGAAATGATTAAACTACAACCTAATGCTGCGTAATTGATTGTATTAATTTAATTTATCTAATTCATTATGATGATAAGGAGCAGAGACTACAGAATTTGATAGGTCAAAACAAAAATCTCTTTAAATTAATATCCTTATCTCTCTTATGGTATATCCAAAGATAATCATGTGACAGTCTTATATATTCAGTTTGAGAAATTGTGTTAAGGATTGTCTTTTCTTTCTGCTATGCTCCTTTCTTAGCATTTAAAATCAACTCGTTTTCTTTAGCTTCCAAAATAAAGATATAAAACTAGAGTACATCTTTCTTGTCATTTTTACAGTGTGGCAACTAAGCCAACTTTTGCAGTAAAATGTGTGAAGACTGCCTGAATGTCTGCTAGCTCTTATAAAAAAACTCTTCCTCTAGCAGATTGATTCACATTTTCAGCTAAATCACCATAAACTCTTTAAACTCTTCTCTCAAAAACTGGGAAACCTTGTCAGTTTGGATTTCATAATAGAGAAGCTTTATTCTATAGTGTTTTAGGTGTTGCATTGCTAGAGATTTCTTGTTAGACAAACTCCCTGAGTGTCAAAGTTAACTAAGGGACTCATAACTTTTGTCACTGGGATTTTTTTTGGGGGGGGCTGCTGTTACAACATCATGGTTTGACAAAATTCTCAGAGGAGCCAAAACAGGAAAAATGGGAAAATCTGTTCTTCAGAAATATGTCAGTAGCAGGTGCATGTTCATGTCACTCCAACATAATTACTATGTGGCTGTTTCTTAGTGGAGGCTATTAAATGTTACATTTAGTTTCCTTACTTGACTTTTCTTTCATTTGTTCAATTTTATTGCAAAAAAACTGTAAATTGGACAGCTTGAATTTATTTATAGTATCAAATGAGTTTACAAGAAAAAATGTTTCATTCAGATCAGACATTAGATTCTGTTTAATTAGTTAAAACTTCCCTTTTCTGTCAGACTTATTTACATATAGTTCAAACAGGAGAACTAGAAATCTAAATTTACAGGAATCTGTTATTATTCGAAGATTAGAAAAAGAAATTATGCTAAATAATTTAAAAACAAAGCTATGCACAAGAAATTAAATTTTATTTCAGCTTTATCCTTGAAAGAAACATTCTTTAATGCATTTTATTTTAACAGCAACTATGTAAAAGAATAAAGAAAAGACTAACTGTATTAGAATTTCTTTTGGCACAGATGATGCTGCTGTAAAGAGAAATTGGAATACTTTAGCATCAAAGATTGGCTTCTTTAAAGATGGTATGAAGGAATCGAACAAAATTATATTTATCTTTCCCTTATTGTCTAAAATAAAAGGCATCTGTTTTTGTTCTGCCTGAGGATATGTATATACAGTATGTGACTGAGTAAGATCCAATCACTTTTTCTGTTACGGAGTTTAAGCACAAGGAAGAAAGAATCTGAGAGGAGATAGGGACTCAAAATTAGAGATGCACGGATGAAAGAGAGAAACAGGATTATAGAGGATAACTTCACTTTATATTCAGCAGGTCTCTTTCTAAAAATGCTACCAACCTTCCTGTGTTATAAAAAGCAGCCAAAAAAAATTGAAAACTGAACTTTAACCAAGTATTTCACCATGTTCTCCAAAAGCTGTAAAGTCTTTCAGATTTATAACTGCTCAAAGCTATTTTTAATTTTTCAGCATTGTAAGATTGTTAGACAACAAACAAAAGTGTAACGTTTTAAATCTTTACTGACTGGAGTTCAGTGTTAGTGGATGGAAGACCTGTAAAGAATTGGTAAAATAAACCAATAGGAATATAGATTTTATCTGCAAATTCAAAATATGGAGCCAGTACTCCCTTTTAGGCAGGAGGCAGGTAAATGGGAAACAAAAAAAAAAATATGGGCTTCCAAAAACAAAAAACAAAGAAGTCTAGTCCAGATCATCAACAGACATGACAAAAAGAAAAACCCATTAGAACAGATAACAAACTGTAAGGGTGAAATACTGGCGAAGTGACATCATCTATTATGTAGATGTCTTGGAAAACATGAAATGGATTGATTTAGAAAATAGACGTCAACGTCTCAGAATTCCTTTAGGAAAGAAAACAAAAGAATCTTATAAAGTACAAAAAAAAAATACAGAGGAAGAAACAACACTTAATGTAGACTTGATTTTTCCCTATAAGCCAAGTTCTATTGAGGAGCTGCATTTTCCTTAGCCTTGGTTGATATGATTTAGAAATGGCATATGCTGTTAAGCAGCTATTCTTTTTAGTATTACTTAACTAATGGTGTTTGTAATAATTAATTATTCTTTCCATGAATCATTAATCTAAAAGATAAAACGGAAAGATCAAAACCTTTGGTATATTTTAAATGCATTAAACACCATATAGAATGTAAAAGTCATGACCTTCTAGATGATATTTATACTACAATATCTTCAGCGAGTATGTTCATGAGGTGTTTTTATCTGACTTGTTTACTACAAAATTACTAAATGCAGAAAATATGACTTAAGACATAAGGTTAATATAATGCCCTGAAAAAAACAGTGATATGTGAATAAACATGCTGTTTTTTTTTCTTACAGGCAGTGTGAATGTTTTTATGTCAGATGTATAGTGAAAATCGTAGTCTATTGCTAAAAAGTGACTAATCTAATAAAAAGCCATCTAGAGTTGCGAGCCTAAATTTCAGGTTTTTGCCTAGTTTAATCTGGTAGAGCAGATTTAAAGACACATTTTTACTCCCTAAGTGTAGGCATCAGGTTTTAAAAGTGTTTTTACATGATACAAAAAGGGACATTAATAATTTGCCTGTTCCAGCACATTGCTATTCAAACTGCTTCACTTCCAGGTGTATTTTTGAAAACAACCGTGTCCCACAAAGTTCAATAAGAGTATTATATCTGTTTTTACAAATATCTATGAATCATTCCCTCAAACATATTTTCACTCTTTTAACAAAGTCAAATGTAACAAAAGCAAAGAAAGTTGAAAGAAAAATAAACAAGACCAGTGAAGATGCATTTTAAAAATGAGAGGGTATGTCGGCTGATGACAGGGATGACATTGAATTGGCTTGTCCTAAGAGATGGCCTGTGGAGTGATCTTACAGTCTATCCTGTTGGATTGTGTAGGAACCTCAATGTTGCAGCTTTTATTGAAATAATTGATCAACCCTGAAGAGGTTTCTTGAATTTAGATAAGTTTTATGGGGTGATTAGTATCAGCATAGGTACTCCTATAGTTTTCAGCTGTAGATGTGATCTCCATTTTATCGTTGAACAGAATATCCTTTTAAAAGTGAGGCGGGCTGGGAAGACATATCTGGTTGCTTTAGCTCTGTAGGTCTGAGTTACATGTTGCAGGTTAGTGATGGATTACTAGGGCTTAGTCCACCTTATGATGTGCAATATTGTGTTCTGTGGGTGGATTCTGCTAGCTATTTGATATTATATTTCTCAACTGTATCGGTGCAGTGGAAAAAGACGGTCAGCGGAAAAAAAAAATCATCTGACTTTTACACACACTGTATAGCCTTGAAGATTAGTTTCATTTTAATTACACACATACACAGGCAAAGACTTTGAAACATGTATAGTTTTTACTTTTTTTTTTCTTTTCCAACTTTGCCCAATTTCTTTGTTGCATGAACCATGTTGTCCATCGTGCCTTAAACATAATAGTTTGTTGAGCAACATGGAATCCCCCATTATCCTTCTTTCATAGAGCAAGTCTCAGACAAAAAAAAAGAAAACCCAGGCCGTCATTCTGTTTGCCTAACCTTGATCGCTGTTGATATGTTAAGCAGTTTTAAAGCAGTGAAGATTTTTAGTTGTACAGATGTTACTCTAAGGATTACATAAAGAATATTTACATTTATTGAAATCATACTAAAGTTAAGTTCTCTATGATAAGAGGAAGTTTGTGAAAAAGAGATGTATGGTGGTCAGGGTAGAAAATATAGATGGGAGAGTTAAAATGTGCCTATGAAGCAAAAATCAGCACCATACATGTGGAATAGAGCAGAGATAGGTCAGATGGTACTAAGGGTCTCAGTTATCAAACACAGACTAGAATCCATGCTAAAAGCGTACATACTGTACGCCAAACACCAAAAAATACACCAAAAGAAATCCTGATTTATCAAACCATGTAGTTTTCCTTTATAAATCGCAGCTCAGTTTGCATCCAAGGCTCCACCTCATATTCGTCCTTCTATATGAGCAAAATTAGTCATAAGTGATTCATGCAAAGAGCCACGTGAAAGTCGTTGTGTATTCAAATGAACTAGCTGATTAACTTTGTATTTAGATGGTTGCTATTGGGCACTGGAAGGAGGAGAGTGAAAAAAGAAAAGCACAGTTTAACTGAAGTAGATGAGAAGGGTGTGCTGAGATTGGATACATTTTTTTTGGCAACAACAGTACAGGGGTGATGACTAAAATAAAGTTTTTAAATGTGTTATAAATAAATGTCTGATGTATGGACTAAACATATTAACAAGGGCATTGAGATGACAGATGGCAGTATTAAATGTAGGGATAGCTGTCTATCAAGATATCTGATTTATGGTTCATTTCATACAATATATTTTTTTTTCTGAAAGTGGCTTTAGGAGTTGATAAACTATTGGTTATATTAAACAGATCTAGGGAAATGTGCACTGGTAAGAGCAGTTTCTCAGGACTCCCAGAGTGGTTAACAGCTGTAAATAATTAAATATGAAAAAATAAATGAAAAAGGTACTTTGAAGAAAGCAGGACCAGCATAGTAGGTGAATCAATTGCGCATGATTATGCTCTGGTGTTGAAACTATAATTAATTGTTTACAAAGATCAGTGTGAAAACCTCATACCTTGTTACATTTATGTATTGATCTGTTGAATGGAAAGTCTGTTGAATGATTCATGATGAGAAAACATTTGAAACTTTGAATTTCAGCTGTTTTATGAACCCGTTTCTTTATTTTTGTTTGCATGACATACCTGTTCAGCAATGCCAGGATATATCCTAATGCGGTTTCTGATCTATTGTCAATTTACAATCAAAGTTTCATGTTAAATAAAATTAAATGTTTGAGGAATTGAGATGCAATCTGGCTTCAGTTGTCCACATCACCATTTGTGCCCACAATTTCCCATCTCCAAAAAGCACATACCCTGTGGTGATGGGTAAGAGTTGGTGGAATGAATATGAAGTGATTTTTGTATATATTTTTTTTTTATTCACAAAGGAAAGCTGTCCGAAAGGGGAAAACACTTTTGAAAGTTAATAAATATATTGGAGAGAACACATTCTACACTGATGGCAAAAACTGATGTTTAAGACAAAAGGAAAAAGTTTTGAGAGATTATATTTTGTTATAGAATAAATAAAATAAATGGAGATTTAAAAAAAAAAGATTTTTTTTTTTTTAGGTGACAAAAGCTCTCTCTAAAATATATTCTTACTCCAATATTGTTTTGTTTGCAAGCAGAGTAAAACATTTTCTTGAAAATAAAAATTTCTCAAAACATTTTTCTTCTGTTAAAACCAAAGTGCTTTCGATTAAGGATTTTTCATCTGATGTATAAAAAAAAAGGATTTTACAATGGGCAACAGTGTGTACAGCATCTCCATAGAGAGCACCTTTCCTCAGAGTAAAAATGCTTGCTTACTGATCCATATGCTGTCTTAGGACATTTACTTTAAAACTCCACTTTTCTCCAGTATTATCTCTGCATTTGAACTAATGCCTTATGTTGAGAACAAGAATCCCAGAAAGGATGAACTTTAATTGAAGTTATGCTGTTTACAATGCCTATGTCAACATTAAGTCGACAGAATTGGGCTGCTCATACAGTGAAGAAAAGATGCCTCTGCCTCATTTGATGCATAAATAAAGATACATTTTTGAATTTAGTTAAGACTAACCTTCAGACTTTAACTTACAGTGCCCTGCAAAAGTATCTACAGCACTTGAACTGTTTCTAGACTGAAGGGATTGACTGACAGTCTGAGCCAGAGTTCTGGTCCTTGAAGAAATCTGGTTAAACAATTTTTTGCACATCAACTAAAGAACAGCATTCTAGCTCGTTCTAACTAAAGCATCTTAGATAGCAACAATGAAAGGTTTTGTGTTATTGTCGTATTCAATAGATAAATTACTTGTTCTGTAAAAATAAAAGATTTATATTCACTATATCTCCTTAAAGAGGGGTATTGTTTTTCTTCTGCTCATGATCTGACCACTTGGTTTCATCTTGTGCTCTGTTTGGCGCCACCCTCTGACTGAGTTTATTATTGTTCCTTCCTTGTCACTTTTTGTTCTTGTATAGCCAACAAAGTCACACAAATTTAGGCTATATATATAGGGTAATTGAAGGGAAAATGGGGGTTGTGGGGTGTTATCATAGGATGTATATTTTATCATTATTAACTTCTAATATGAAATATCAAATAAAAAAACAATCTGAACAAAGTCTAGTTTATTTCAAATTTAAGCCTTCCATGACTAGGATGACTGAGAACTTATACAGGTATATGTTAGAAAGAACTACCCTACCTTCGGTTGACAGGGTACTAAAATGCCTTTTACATTTTGCAATAACTGTGTGTGTCTGGTATCTTTCACTTTAATGATATGTCGAAGCACATATACATGTTGACACTGACATTCATAAAGTGCTGGCAGACGGTAAGCACAGGCCTCCCACTACACAGCCTTGTGGGGTTTGACTTCAAATCTGTTACTCTTATCAGCAGTAGGTTGGAATTTTTGTTCTGTGGGAATAAATTACTTTTGATTTAAATATACTTTATATCTTTGTGCTAAACAAATGTATCAATTGAACAGGGAGCATTTTTTTCCCTTTATACATCAGGCAACATTGTCTCTTAGTTTACAAAAGACGGGTCCTATGCTGTTTGGGAGTGGCTGCAGCATGGAAAGGTTTGGGAACTCCTGCTCTTAATACACCCCGAGGCCTTTATATGAACACTGTATTTAAATCACATGCTGCTGGACTTTATTTACTAATTAGTTGATGTTTGAATATAGCTGATAACACTGGATTTCATTTAAAGAATGTTGAGTAAGCATTACTATAAAAAAGGCAGATTTAGTTTTGAAAAGGGAAGCTGTAAACGTCATGTTTTACCGCCTCAGAATGATTCACTTCATCAGCTGGTCTGACACATAAAGTTTAAATTTAAATTCATTAAAGTTTCCCAATTAATGGAGCAAAATATAAAAAAGTTTGTGTCTAATCTTGTCCTCTGATTTATTGTAACTTTTCAAGTTTGACACTGAACAAAGGCTTTTAAACTGTAAATTTGGCAGATTATCAACGTTTTCAATAGAGGTACAAATAGGAAAAACTTAAATGGCATCTCAGTAGACAAAACATACTAGTGATAAGAAGCATGATGCCGCATCAAAAGTCTCCCTGACCAATTAACAGATGGTCTTGAACTTGTAACTGAAAATAAATACAAATGTTGGAGACTTTCACGGAAGTTAGACATTGTCTGAGGTCAAACGTGCAAAGCCTTCTAATTATTCTAACAAAGGAACAAGTTAACATTGATTGCAAATTCACTACAAATTAGGCTTTAATTGGTAATCTTCCAGGCTGGTGTGTCTTCCTCCTTTTGTTTTCCTGCTCTTATCTGAGCAAGGTGCTTACAGTTACTGAGGAGGTTTGTGTTGTCAAGTGGCTAATCAAAATCAAGGTAATGACTACAAGGCTAATAAAATAGTAATTCCAGATATCATGTCAATCAAACCTAGTCTTCGGAAAACAAGATATTTTCTTCAGAAAAAGCAAAGGAAAATCAATCCCTAACTTAAGGGTTGACATTAAAGCCCTCCCAGAATCTTTACTCTTCAGCGAAGGGTTCTTTTCTAATATATATTTCATGACCCAGATAAAGCCTTCTTTAAGCACTCGCACATGTACAAACCTTGGTCTACAGAGGCTCTTAACCATTTGTTAAAGTGATTCATGAGGATCAGTCTTGGAAACTGATGATTCGTAGCAGCTCAGATGTCATTCAAGAATCCCCCTTTCTTTAGTCTAAAACTCAGACACACACACATACCTATCTAGAACCATCCAACCATTCATATTCAACCCTATGTTATCCATTTTCATTTGTAAAATTTATACCCCGCTCTGTAGCTTCTGGCCTCCTCCTCTAAATCCATAAGATGATTCGCCGTATATGCCACACAGCAGGGCTTTTTTCCCTCCCTCTACAGATGATTGGTGGTTTACACTTTCATAACCAGGGGTTGACATATCATTTTGTGGGTCAAATGGCTTATTGCTGGATGAACCATAAATCTTGACAATGATTGGCAGAGGATCATAGTGCAAGCTAAGTATAGAGGTATAAAAAAAACCTTATGAAGTCTACTGATATGGGGAGTACTTTCAGTGCTTCTTTCAGGATTGATTAGGTGAATTTGACCACAGTTTTTATAGAAAGCCAATTAAAATTTATGGCCCAATTGTACTTATTTTACCTTTGGTCTAAACAAACCTACAACTGCTGTGAATAAGTTTGCTCCTTTGCTTTGTTGGATCATTGCATGTAATATTTAAAGATAAATTGACTGAGAGTTTTTAAAATAATATCACTCATTAGTTTCTGATTTGATTCCTTGGATCAAAAGTAAAATTTTGGCTGATGCCATTAACAGCAGCAGCAACAGATGCATGCATGTCCTGCATGCCTTAAGTCCCCAATCGAGAGATTGTGTCAAATGCTTTTTGTAGAAATCTTAAGTCGAGCAATGAAGGGTGTGTTTAAGTTTGTATTACAGTCTGCAATGAAGACCAGACTTTAGCTAGGGCATACCAAAACCTTTATTTTCTGTTTGAGATATTTACAGCTGGCTTTGCTACTTTTAATGAGTCATTATCCTACTGCTTACTGTAACAATAGCTCAACTGGGCAAAAGGTTCTGTAGCCCTACTGATAACTGAACATTCACGTGCAGGATCTTCTGTTCTGAAATGCTTGGTGAACTTTAGTTCTGGTGAAAAATGATGCACATCCTTAAACGTTCAACCTTTTCCCATCAGTCTACAGAATATTGCCCCAAAACTCTTGCGAAATCAAGACGTTAAATGGCGAATGTCAGGCAGGCCTTTGTATTACTTTGGGTAACTACTGATTTTTGCTTTGGAAGTCTCTCATTGATGCCACTTTAGTAGATTTTTATCAGACTACATATATTTTTCTAAGAAACCTGACAGCAAAAACTTAATTCACTTCTATCCTATACTGTTCTTGTAAATGTATAAGCTTAGGAATAAAACTTTTTGCCTCCTCTGCTGTGGTGCTGAGATAAGTTTGTTCTTTGACATTGTTGCAGTATAAATATGGTCGGCACTAAAATGTGGGAAGATATTTTCATGTTGCAGTTTGCTGACTGTTAAAGAACATGCATCTAGCCCAGGCATGTCCAAAGTCTGTATTCTATTGATTTCTATTGATAGCAGATAAACAGGCTTTTGCTGAGCTGCAATCATGACAATCAGCTCTGAAGTCGAGAAACATCAAAAACCTGTAGGACCATGGCCCTCAATGACTGAGACTCAGAGATGCCTGCTGTTCAATGGGATATTCTGTAATAGCTTTCCTGTGTCAATTATTAGTTAATAGGAATATTGGCTCTTTGAGTATTCAAATATTCCAGGGGAACATTAAGTTTTGAATTATTAAAAATTCAGGCATTTTAAATTAAGTTACTTAGGAATAAAGATACCAAAAGCAATTGACAAGTTTCCAATAACTTTGATGTGACAAGAATTTATCATAACCAGTATATTCTGAGACCTTTGACACTTTATTAGACAAAGCAAAGCGAAACAATATAATTTTAATTTGTGTAAAATATGTAAAAAAAACCCCAAAAAACTCCTGATTTAAAAATTCCTTAAAAGTACTTAACTTTAAGCCTCTCGGGACTAAAAAACGTTCTCCATGGCCTCACAAGTCTTAACTTTTTAAACTTCAGCATTATATAGCCAGGAAATAATGATGTGTAGTTATTCTAGATACAATTCACTTAAATTCCTATATACTTTATTCATCCCAACAGGAAATTAAATAAAATTACAGCCATGTTTGAAGAAATATGATCTGATGAGCAAAACTTTAAAAAATTAAACACATTTTCCTAACAAAGCAAAGCTTCCCTTACAACACGTTTGTTCTTATTTATTAGTTGATAGTTTATAGAAATGTACCTCTGAGTGGGAGAATTAACAGTTTTTGTTTTCTGTGATTTGGTTCTTTAGATTGAGAGGAAGCCAAAAAAAGGATGGACTGATTCTGATGGTTTATGAGACTGTTTTGATGACAAGTGAGCTGAGCCTGAGGCTGAAGCTCTCAGATTACTTTTCAGTCTAGTTTTATCTCTCACCATCAGTCATGGGTGCTGGATAACGATCAAAACAAGAAGATTTTGGGTTATAGAACCTCTTCTCTTCAAGGCATTTTGGCTCGCCTACTGGGACAGTTTGAGTTGCTAAAATTTCCAGCTAAAAGGAACTGGTATGGTGTCAAAAAGGAATGCCTGCTAGACATCTCCCTCTGGAGGTATTCTGGTAAGATTTATTTTGAAGAGAACATGAGGCATAACCAGAATTTAAGGGATTATATTTTCAGTCTCAAATGTGAATGCAAAAGGATTTATTTTTTCCACAGTCAGGAAATGTGATGACACCATCCAAACCTAGTGCCTCGGTCATGCTGATAAAATTATTCAGACAGGCCTGGCAGATTGTTATTTAAACTTATAATCTGAATTTATATGTAAGAGATTTGTTTACTGTACCCCACAGACAAGCCATGCCTTATGTTACCCACAGGGTTTCTGCTGGTTGAAGGCAACACATAAAGAAAAAGGAGCGAGTCTAGTAGAGGTAATGAGTCATGTTACTCTGAGCTCTGGGGGTGGTACAGATGGGACCATAAAGTCTAGACTTATGGAGTTTCTTAATGTGTCCAGAGTCTCATCTTGTTAAAGGGACCTTTAATTTTTGCCAGCACATTTAGGAAAACACTACTTTCTTAAACCTACCTCTAGGTTTAACTGTAGGACAAAGTTAAGTAGATTATATTATTACTACACTGACTTACCAACAGGGATTTGAGAAAGCCGTGTGATGTAATCTGTATCATGTAATAACATCACACTGCCATCATTGAAAAATCAGTTTCCCAAGTCTGCCAAATAAGGTGTTTTCTTGTTCATTTTTTTATTTACTGCAGTTAACTTTTACCTGAACCATTGCATTACTACCAGTTTAAATACTGTAGTCAATTCAATAGATTTAGTTAATTTAGTTGATTACATTTTTTAAAAATGTTAACTATTGACATAAATCTCAATAAAGTTGATTAGGAAAAACCTTTGAGTTATTGAGTCCAGATGATGGTAAATTGGGGGCCACAAAAGAAACAAATGGGGATGCACATCAGCACAGAAAATAAAGCATGACATAATAATTAATAGAAATAAAAGCTTGAACACTGAATTTCCCTTCAGGGATCAATTCAGTATAATTAAACCAGATACTTAATAAATTTGACAAATTCTTAGTTACAACTTCTGACAAGATTTATCTGTTTTTATTAATTTCAAGCAGATTTTAGTTCATATTCATTCGTATAATATTGATCACTTTATCCACTCGGGCTAATTTTAAAATCACCTTTAATTTCTGAGGCAGAGGAGTCTTCTTCAGCTTTAGATGTATTTTTTTATGTAATAGTGTCCTTAATTTTATTATTTCTGAAAGTAGGAAGACAAATGAGATTGAGAGATGGGGGCAAACCACCAATGGACCGCACAGCCCAACTCCTACTCCACTGTCGTGCCCAGCTCTAGACAGAACAATTCAAACTGTCCAAATTACCATTTGTTCCTTTTAAAAAGGGGTTGGAAATATTAAGGAGCTGAAAGCCCTATACATAATGATTCAATTTTAATGTTGATACCCTCAAATAAATGCAGAGACTTTGCATATTTTGAAAGACGCGCTGTTGAAAGACGTGCCCTGAACAGCTGGGACCCATCTTACAAAATAGATTAAAAACAATTTAAAAAATCAGCTTTTAGTTTTTTCTTTTAAGCATGTTAAAGATGTCTTTTTTTTTTGTCAATTATGTTCTTTTGTTGTTTGATACAAATACGGCCCTTTGGTCAACTTCTTCTTAAATATTTATTGTAAATAAATTGACTGTAAGAAGTTTGATGCAAACTGCAACTGCATGTTTTTATTGCATAATTCATTATAGCATCTTGGAGCAGAAAGTCGCAATAATGCCATTTGTCTGAGACGTCTGAGCTGATTCAGGAAGGAAAACAATGCCTAATAAGTTAATAGATCAATCAATTTAATGGCTGTAGTACACCTTTTTTTATATATATTTTCTACT
>JAUZNJ010109094.1:7191-20288 GCA_034780135.1 Jordanella pulchra | reverse complement strand
TGGATGGATGGATGGATGGATGGACGGACGGACGGATGGATGGATGGACGGATGGACGGACGGATGGATGGATGGATTGACGGATGGACGGATGGATGGATGAATGGATGGACGGATGGACGGATGGACGGATGGACGGATGGACGGACGGATGGATGGACGGATGGATGGATTGACGGATGGACGGATGGATGGACGGATGGACGGATGGACGGACGGATGGACGGATGGACGGATGGATGGATGGACGGATGGACGGATGGACGGATGGATGGATGGATGGACTGACGGACGGACGGATGGAGACATAGGTTGACAGATCGATATACATTAACGGATGGATAGAAACTTTTAAATATTCAGCCAGGGAACATTAATTTTTTTTCCACACTCCCCTTAATTTGGTCTCAGTTATTTACACCTTGGAAATAAATCAAGTTCTAAATCCTACAAAGTTTTTTTTTTACTTTGAACTAGAGCTGGACAATATTTCAATATCAATATTTCTCACAATATGGTTTAATTTCATATTTTGATATTTCAGTATATATCACAGTCTATAAATACAGCTTTTGTCACTGACAGGTTTTCAAGTAGTTTTATGCATTTTTGTTTTTCAAATGTAATATTTCTTAAATGTTATATTGGATTATTTTTATAAACATTGCAAAATATTTGTCATACGTTTATATAGATATCTGGCCGTCTTTCTAAGGCTTTTTTTTTGTCTACATCGATATCAAAACGATCTGGTATCAAATGAAATTAAGAAATGTATCGTGATTTAAATTTTAGCCACATCGTCCAGCCCTGCTGGGAACAGTTTCCTCTGATTTCATGATGACCGATCAGCTGGTGTAAATAGATGGAGCTCAACTTTCTCTGAAGCTGCATTAATGAGTTTACATTCACAGGAGTCTGCCCAACGGGACAACAAAACATCAACAAAAACAACCTGAAAATTCCTTTTCAATTCCTCCTTACCCCCAGTATTCCCCCAGTAAGTCATTTATCTCTTTTTGTCAAGCTGAAGTGTTTGTTGTGCACTGTGGTTCCAGCAGGACTCGGCCTCTGCTTTCAGACAACACAGAGCATGACAGCACTTGATCTTCCTGACAGACAGTAAAAGCCCTTTTTCCTACAAAATAAATCTTCTATAAACCAAAGCCACTCCCTGACAAAGACTGCTGGTCTTCTCAAACACGCGTGGACAACCAGAGACTTCAACACGAATGTCTGCGGTTCAGAATGGGTCATGGAACACAGCCTATTTGGAGACACTTCTGCTTTGTCCACCTTGGAAATTTCCTGCCAGATAGCGCCTGGGAGAACCATTTCCCCCCCGACGTCTGGGCCCAGGCCTCAAAAATGTCAGAGAATGCTGCTGGTTGATTCAGCCTGCACTGTGATTATGGGCTCTTTGATATTTTGATATTCTACCCCAAAATCCCTTTCTTTGCCTCAACATTGTACTGCAGCGACCTGTCAAAATATTTTTGAATTGTTGTCAGGGCTCTAAATATGGAGTCCCTGCAAAGAGTACAAAATGGGATCAAATCATAATGACTATGTTGGCTTTTTGGGCAGCTTCTCTAAACACCATATGAAGCAACAAAACCTTGACAGTTGAATCAAAGTGTGTTCGTTAAAATAAACAATGATATTTTATATGGAAAAATACACAAACATCAGTTTACTGCTTTAAATTACCAAAATACTTGGATATGTATATTTTAATAACTTATTTTCCACATCCCACAGTATCACTGCTTGCACCATTGTCCCACCTTTCATCAAAGTCTGCAACTCGGTCAGAAAATACAGTCCTATGCACGGTCACATGGTTGGAGCAGGAATGAAACAGAACCACCCTGCAACCATGACAGCTCTGCCAGAAGGGCTCAGAGAAACGTATACTTAAGGGGAATACCATGTGATTTGGTTGCAATGGGGATACGCACGTAGTCCTTTAACTGCACATTAACTGGCCTCCGTGCAATAACAAGTTAACCTTTTATCTGGCTATAACCAGCTCCACCGCCATATCCAAATAAACACAGGATGCTTTTCAATTCAAACTGCTGAAAAGACTTCTGCGAAACAAAAAAATATAAAAGACACCCGCTATTTTGCAAGCTAAAAACTCTGAAAATGTTTATGTTATTGTGCCACACAAAACGATCTATGTGCACACTCTGAACATGTAGACACTGGTGTTTATGGAAATATCCCGCTTCAGCAGCATTTTGCAAATGGTGGATTTCTTCATTGATTATTGTTTGGGTTTTTTTTTTTCCAACCCAGAGTATGATATATAAATTCATCTCCCTCAGAAGTCTGTTAAGTTGAAGCAGGGTTTCCTCTTCGTCAGAATCATTATCTTCATTGTTAAGTCACAAGAAAAAAATAAATAGTCTACTCAAGGTCCAGGTTTGATGAAAGGCGACATATGTCTGTAGTTGTGTCACTGATGAGCGAACAGACCCATTTTGAACACCAAATAATGACGCAACCTATCAGATATACACTGAGCTGTTGTCCAGGTGAACACCAAGGTATTTATACTCCTCCACCACTAACATTATGTTAACGGGATTCAACTTGGTCTTGTTTCTTCTGAAATCTACAATCATCTCATCTTCTCATGCAAGAAGAATTGCTATTGCACAAGTGACGCTGAAAAAACGATCTCTCCAGGCCAAAAGCACTGGGAATATCCAAGGTGTAATCACATTCAGGGGGCATATACAGTAGCCCTCCTTACAAAACTATGCCCATAAACCAGCAGAGAGAGAGCTACAGAGCTCAGACCTCTAAAGGTAAAGTACAATGGATTTTGTAAATGCTTTTTAAATCTGAAAGGTTGATCAATTTTGAAAAAGGTTAAAATGTATCTGATTGGGTAAAATATGCCTTAAAACATACCTGAGTCAGTGGCTGTTATAAGCAAGATGTATTTTCCTTTAGTCTCCCGATCCAGAGTCTGTGTCACACTCAGCTGACCACTGGATGACAGAGTGAACGCTCTTTCATCATTCCCGCCGCTGAGCATGTAGCTCAGCTGTCCGTTGGCACCTTGGTCGTCATCTCTGGCAACAACCTGGAAGTTAGGTTATAATATTTCCATTATCAACTTTGAAATGTTATCCCTTTTTCATGTAATGGGTATAAATTAAGACATTTTTCCTTGTCATCATAAATTGTTTTTTTTTTGTTTTTTTACTGTTTTGACAGTCTGCTTTGTCCTCTAATATAAATCAGATTTCTAAAACAGAGCCATCCAAGGTGATTGTTCACAAGAAATATACAGATAAGAATAAATTTGATTTTCTGCTGTATGCATTTTACATAATAAGACAACCATAGTAATCTGCGAAAATAAGGTGTGTCTCCACAAATTAAAGTCTGGAGAATTTTAAATAAAACTGAGATCTTTGCCTGGACTTTACTGTTGGTAAAATACTAACAGCTGAAAGCTATTCTTTAAGAGCTGTCTTATAAATGACTGAATTTCACATTAATTCAAGCCATGAAACCAAGAATTACTTTTTAATTATGTTTGGAAAAGCAAGAATATCACACTTTTTTATTGAAATAATTGAAAATGAGCTAGGTTGAAAACATTTCACCTGCACCTTGTTTGTGACCGTTCCAGTTGAGAGTTTCTGCTTCCTCTTTAACCACAGAAATCATGTATATTAATGATGGATTCTATGATTGTTAGAATCCCTGGTAAAGATGCATTAAGCATGTTTGTTGTTGTTTTTTTACAGGACTGGATGGGCATTGGGGAAAGCTAGATCTGTGTCTGATGAACCGTTTGCAATATGTTTTGAAACAAAGGTCTTTAATTCAAATTTGCTAATATATATATTCTTTCACACTAATATCTTGACACCATTTAGTTAATTTTCTGAACTATAGATTGAGGAAAGTTCTCATTCTTTACATGTTTTCAAGACTGGCAGAAAGAATTCAGCCTCCTTTTCTCACATCTTATTATTACTGCATAGAATTCAGGAATTGCCTTAAGGGAATCTTACATTACGTAATAATAATATTCAATAACAGGTTGTGCTGTGATATTGTAAATCAAAGAAAACTTTAATGTACTTTAAGTCATTTTGCACATGTTCTTCAAGGGTGGCAGTGAGCGTGCCATAAACCAAGCTGCAGATAGCCCACTGTCCTCTCTAAATCATTCCAGTAAACCAGATGGCGGTAATTACCACCAGTGGCACCATGGAGGTAATTGTTAAGGCGGGAAAGATCATTACTTATTCATTTCATCCAATCAGACTTTCCCAGAGAATCCACAGAAAGTAACCCCAGTGTGTTGGTAAGTAGAGTTGCCCTGCTTTAGGATGCAGACATTTTTTTATACATGCATCATTTAGTCATCAGGGTGTTTTGGATGTTAATTGCCACTTCAGGAAATTTAGAGCAGTTTCATATTTTGGGGAAATCCTATAAGAGCTTAATTGAGCAGAGCAAATTGCTGCCATATATCATTTCTTTATAATTTCTGTCAGGTATTTGTCATTTAACAAAATAAGACCATTAAGCCCACTCCTTCAGTGAACTTGTACTACTTACATACCTGCACTTATTAGGTTAGCGTTAATACAAATTTAGTTAAGGCATTAGCTTGTGGAAGATCTTTGAACTGACATTTAGAGCACTGGTTTTATTTGAAGAAAAGAACCTGATGTTAGTGTACATACTGAGAAAGAAAGTGGAGGAAAAGACTGACCTGAAGGATGTTTTTTGGTAAGTTCTCAAGGTTCTCTTTAACATTGATGGTGTAAGGAGAGAGCTCAAACACTGGTGGGCAGTCATTAACATCCAATAAAATGATGTTGACGGTTGTGCGGTCCACTCTGGGGCTGCTTCCCCGGTCTGAAGCCTGGACCACCAGCGAATAGGACGAATGTGCTTCACGGTCAAGCTGTCTGGCTACTGAAATCACCCCTGTGACTGAATCGATCCGGAAATCGTTGTTGGTGTTCCCGCTGGTGATGGAGAACCGGATCTGCCCATTGGTGCCTTCGTCGGCATCAGTGGCAAAGACCTGGATGACGTCAGTGCCAGTCAAGATGTTCTCCTCTATCTCGATGTCGTAGATGTTCTGGGAGAAGCTTGGCGTGTTGTCGTTGACGTCCAGAACCATCATAATCACATCCATGGTGGAGGAGAGAGGGGGCTCACCTTTATCTGTCGCCACAATGGTGAGTGTGTAGTTGGAAAGTTCTTCTCTGTCTAGCTCTCCAACCAACCTGACGCCTCCGTCGATCATGCCGATGCTAAACTTGTTACGAAAGGGTCCATTGAGGGAGTATTGCACATAGCTGTTGGGTCCGCTGTCAGCATCTATGGCCTGAGCAGTAAACACCACAGTGTCCACCGGCGTGTTCTCCTGAATGTAAGTCATCTTCTGGGAGGTAAAGTTAGGAGGACAGTCATTGACGTCTAGGAGGATGATTGACACCTGGGCAGTACTGGTGAAGCGAGAGGCGGGAGGCGGTGCCAGGTCATTGACAGTAATCACCAGGTTGTAGAAGGACTGTGTTTCCCGGTCAAGTGTCTTCTTTGTTTTGAGAACTCCTTCCTTGGAGATGACAAAGTGGCCATGAGGATCACCAGAGGAAATTTTGTAAAGAAGCTGGGCATTTGGACCTGAAAAGATAAGATTTTTTTTGTTATTAGAGCATGTTCTTGTAAATTTTATTTTGAATCCACGTCATTTTAAGAAGTTTGCATTTGATTCCTTATTTATTTTTGCATGATTTGGTTATAATGTGTTTTGTATTTCTTGTTTCTTTGCTTTTCTGTTTCTATATTATTCAGAGGAAGATCTGTCAAGGAAAGAACAGAGAACTACTGAAATCCATAATTATTTCACACCAACCCACAACAACCTGGGCCTTTGTTGAAAAGTAATAACCCTCATATATCATCTAGTTATTCCATATAATAGTCATGTGGTTTTATGTTTCAAGTCATACCACAGCATCTCAAACAGATACAAGTTCAGACTTTGACTATGCCTTTTAGACTGATAGATGTTGATGGCTTTGTTCTTGAATTTCAATTGCGACATAATTTACTCCTTGTTGAGACAATATAGCATACAAAATAATGATAATAATAATAAGCAGAAATCAGGGTTTATATCTTCTGAATTAAGATTTAACAAGGGAGGTGGTTATATTTTGACAATGCACAAAGTTCGTTCGAGCAGCTATTATCACTTATTACTCCAAACTTCACGTCCAGTTCAACTGAACTTTCCAAGAATTACTCCAATAAAGTACTTATTTAATCATCCAAACTGCTTTGTGTCATAATTTAGGTTATATTTGATATAACAAATGATCTTGGTGATTTGGAGCATTTAAGAGTGACATCAGAGCAAAAAAAAGAAAAACCTTTTTTTCTTGACATTCCTCTTTATCTTGTGTTTTAGATGATTTTATACTATGGTTTCTCTACTTTAGCACTTTTAAGGCACACAGTTAGCTTCACAATAGTTACTGATTGCTTTATTTCTTTAACCGACCAGTTAAATTGTTGTATTTAAGCCAAAGCTCTTTAAAATCACTGTTGCTCATAAAGTTGCAATAAAATATTTGTATTTATTCTGAATTATTCTTAGCAGATTAGGTTTATATCCACTTAATCTTTTATAGTTCATTTTCTTCCAAACATATGACTGAGAAAATAAAACCACAATAAAATGAGGAATGTGTCTGAAAACCCAATTTTTTCCAACTCTATGGCCGATACTCTATACCTCGGTGAAAGAAAAAAAAACACAGCGCCCAAAATACATAAATTTAGCAAAAAAGCTGCAATTTACAGATAAGGGAGCAACAAAACCGCAAAAGTAAAATAACTTAAAGAGCAGGTTCTTTCACAAACCTGCATTGATAAATTAGGACTGTGCATCCTAAAAATATAATACACTTAAGTAGATATCGGCAGAATTTAAGGATTTTTTATTTGCTTACTTTATAAACCCTCACTAAACTCTAGAAAATACTACATTTCTGAATAAATAATTAGCTGCAGCTCCAAACAGGATAATCCAGTTTAGGTTTCTGACTTTAAAACCTTGCAGATACCGTTTGAAGCAACATTAAGGCTTGACCTACTGTAAAGGAAATTATACGAGGACAAATCTAGTGAAAACAATGTGAAACTGACTCTTCTACTAAATTTATTATAACCTCAACTGTGGAAAAGCAAACAAAGAGAAGCAGATGACCATAAGACAGCAAGTTAAAATGAAGGTCAAATTCTGATATCTCTATTGTTCTCGATATTTTAAAAACTAAATATACTGCCTTGGGCACTCATGTGAATAATCAACATCCATTTCCACAAATTGTACACATGGAACAACTGGCTTCTCCTCTTGACCTCCATGATTTCAATCCATTCTAGCAGCATGACAGATTCCTATCAAAACAGAAATCCAACTGCAAGCCATTTCCAAAACTGATAATGCCTTTCTACAGTTTTAGAAAAAAATAGACCCAAAGGCACAACGTCTATTTTATTAGCATAACTGCTTCACATCTGAATGGATTTATGGAGGAAACCATCTAACCTTGAAATCTGCACTAATGCACAGAGCTCCCCAGGAAGTGGAGGTTAAAATGAGCTTAAATTGAGCATCGGTTATTCAACTCAACGGGGTATTCATGTGGAAAGCTTTGACACCTTCCCACACTGAATGTGTATTTACAGTACACAAGTTATTCAACATCAAGAGCCTGAATGATGCTTCCATCTGAGCTTAGGCTACACCGTAGGGGGACAAGTTTTGGGGCTCAAGGGTCGGGGCTTCAGAAGTGCAAACAATGGCAGGGTTTTACTGTGACAGTGAAAAACTGCCGCTCTGTATCTATGTGGTCAGATTATGTGGAGAAAGAAGCCAGACTCTGGGTTAAGAGAGCAAGGAAACGTATTTCCAAGGAATGTAGATCATGATAACCACATTAGACTTGGATAAAGACGTAACTACAGCAGAGGATAGAGTATTGTCGATCATTCAACTATAGCACTTCCAAATCTCAAAAATAACCAAAGACATTTAACCCCACAGTTGTTGTATTTAATTTAATAGAAGGTAACACATAAAAAGACTCTTTATAAATTATAAATAAATAGTTTCCAGATATGCTATTATTTAATCTTTTAATACTTTTAAAACTCATTCCAATAAACAGGTGTTTGTTATTGATTAATTAAGGGGGGCAAGAAATAACAATGACCAGTTTCTTGCCAAATAGTGAGCCTAATCTATTCAACTATATATTTTCTCTAATGTTGCTTATATTCAGCATTTAAGACTAAGTTACTACCTTGTAAACCAAAATTTACTTAGCATCCCTAATAAACATTTATAAGTAAGTTATAAAGTGTAAACAACTCAATTAATAGCATTTTAAAATATAACTATTAGCCATCAATAAGAGGAGCTTAATTGTAAAGTTTTACCAATAGGAAAAACAACATCTAATGTATGTTCAGGAGGTTTGGTGCCTTTAGAGGTGAGTATATATGTGCAACTGAATGTTTATAAACACCACTGTTGTAGTTTTAATATTGTCTAATATTTTAGAAATTATTTTCAGCATTAGTTAAATGATAAACTAACTTTATTAATAAGTTACTGCTTCACTTTTTACCTTTCTAGAGACGTCATAATTAATTTCTAAGTATCTTTTGAAGATTGTTTCAAAATAAGAACAATGTAAAAAAATCAATATGATAATACGAATAAATATTTTCTGCAACAATAACTTTATGTCAAATTAAAAAAATCTAGAATTTCAGCGGAAATGTTTTGAGCACAACTTTTCCACATGAACAGGATCTACCTTTTTTTTTTAAAGCGGGAGTAGTTTCATTTTCTTGTTATTTTAAACAAAGGAAAAATCTCAAAGTACTAACAATAACTGACAGATTATCATACGTACCATCATCAGCATCACTGGCTGTAACCGTGACGACACTGGATCCAGGAGGCAAACTCTCTGACACAGAGGAGCTGTACACCGTGGTGTCGAAGACGGGCAAGTTGTCGTTCACATCCTGCACGTTGAAATATACCCGGACCGTGCTTGACTGCCCGCCGCCATCCTCAGCTCTCGCAGTAAGAATGTAATACTGCTGGGCTTCATAGTCTAATGGACGCGTCACATTGAAGACCCCCGTCACTGGGTTGAGGAGGAAGGTCCCATCTTCATCGTCCTCCTCCAGCGAGTATGTGATCTCTCCATTCAACCCTGAGTCAGAGTCGCTAGCCAGGATCGCAGCCACGATGGAGCCTAAGGGGATGACAAGGGCGCAATGTTTGCTCTTTTCTTTTATAATATTGTTGATGGAGGATTATCTTTAATAGAAATGAGTCACTGATTGTTGAGCCAGTTGGTAATGTGTCTGAACAAACAGCTGATTATGAAGGGGTTTCAGTGTACTTAACAGGATTATAGCTCCATTTCATCCTAAAGGAGATTTTTCTTTGATTAACAAACTCCTTTCCAGTGCAGAGAGGGTTGAATGAGGTCTGCCAGATGGTTGTCACCGGCTGTAAATCAACGCTGACTTATACTCCTTTTGACCCACTAAACTTTAGATTTTACTCTTGAGAAAGAAGCAGAATATTTCAAGGCTACAACACATATAAAAACAGCTTGGAAAAAATGCACAAGAAAAAAAATGTCCCTCTTGAGCTGTGTTAGATTGGTCTGAGAGCTTTTCCAGGAGACAAAACATGGCCTGCTCCGTCCATTTCAGCATGTTTAGTTTGTAACCGTATGCTCCATTAAGCGACCTCACCTGGCGCCGTGTCCTCGGGGATGTCGAATGAATACGTCGCGCGGGAGAACTTGGGCGTGTGGTCGTTGACGTCTTGGACAGTGATGTTCAGTCTCATGTCGGAGGACTGCTTTCCGTCGTCTGCTCGCACCAGCAGGGAATATTTTGACCTTCGTTCTCTGTCCAACTTCTTGGTGGCAATCAGGTCACCGGATTCAGGGTCGATACGAAAACTGTCGTCGGCTCCGCTAATGATGGTGTAAGTCACTAAAGCATTTGGACCCTAAAAGTAAAAAGAAAGAAACAGAATTGGTTGAACTTTTTTTTAACTTTTTCATCCATATTATTTATTTATTTTGATTTTAAATGCTGAAATCCAGGACATTGGCTTGGCTTAGAAACCAACAGAGAGCCAAAGCGTTCTGACAGGTAAAAGTCAAACAAACTGGCTGCAAAAGCCAGACTCTTCAACTTCCCCGTCTCCACATCAAACTCCAGACTCGTCCAGGATGAATGAAACCTTTCTCTATGGCTCCTTTCCCAGAGACAGTTTGTCAGCAAAGAACTTGTGATTTAGATTTTTTGCTACGTATCACAAATTTGGATAATGAAACCAGAACAAGAAAAAAGTTAGAGGGTTTTAATCAGTCTGAGCAAAAAAAAAAAAAAAAAACAGAAAAAGATCCAAACAAATTTACTACCTAAGGCTGCTGGTCTTGGTAATGTCAGTTATTTTAAGGCGTTGGTAGGGCTGCTGGCTGGGAACAGCAGATTCCCTGTATAAAGGTTACACAGATGTTTTTTATGGTCTATTATCAAGTTGTACTTAAAAAAAAAACATAAGCATTTTTCAACATACTGTTTTTGAGCTTTAAAGCAATGGAGAAAGTTCCACAAAGTTTTCTCTAGGCTTTTTCTAGGCTAATTCATAACTTCCAACCGCCACTTGTTGCTGCATAATTCCAGGCACCTGCGATTTGGGTTTGGTTAAAACAAAGACAAATTCAGTGGTGTGTTAAAAACATGAGCAGTCAGAGGGTGGAAACTAAAGCATAAAAGTGTCTTTTCATTTGGGCTCATTCTCTCTACAAAGAGTGATTTTGTGTTCACATCATTGTGGAAGGGTGCAACATCAAGCAGCCTTATTATCACCACTCTCATCTCTACTTTTACTTATTGTGTAAGTGACCGGGAAACAATTAAACAAACCACGGCAAAGTGTTTATGTTTCTAAAACTACGTCAAGAGGAACAGGCATTTTACACAGTTCAGATTTCTACCTTTGTAAGAAAAAAAGGAAATAAGAAAATAGTTCGATATGAGTTCTATTGTAATCTCGTTTCTCCTAAAAATGGTTAAACATACATTTAGAGACAAGTTCAGAAGGATCATATATGTAATTTTTAGGGCTTTTTTCTTATGTTTTATCATTATTTTGTGTCTTTTTTTTTTCTTCTTTTTTTGGACTGAATATACATCTGAATATAAATCTGTATCTGTATCTAAAGGACTGTATTCTTCCCAAACATGATCATATCCTACGAATCTCATAATGTTTGATTATATTCATCAGTAGAATCAAACTTTCCTGATTGCTCAGTTAAAACAGTCTTCCTAAACATTTGGATGGGCAATTTTTGTGCACTCTCTTGCCACACGACAGGTAAATGATTAAATGATTAAGCTGTTATCGTAAGTTTCCATTAAGTGTGTCTATAAGAAGTCAACCTGTGAGGAACAAGACCTACCATAGAAGAATAAGAAAACAGCTTTCATTCACAAAAATGTTGTTGCAACAATTGAAAACTACTTTGTAAAAATGTTTTTACAGCAAAAACGAAAAAAACTAATAAAAAAAAAATGAAGAATATTATCCTAAACCTAATTAAGTTTTACAGATTGAATATCAAGTTAAGACAAACAAAAACACCACATGGAATTCAATTTTCTGCTAAGCCTTTCTCATCTTATGTAATTTCCATGTTTCCTTTCCAAATCCAATAAACTAATCCCGTGTTGCTTCGGATAGCTCTAAGCTCCACGATGCAGACGATGACCGTGGCAAGAAGCTTTGGAATAGGAGAAGAGGACCGAATGTGATATGACATGTGAATGGGCCTGACGACAGAGCTTGACATTTATATTTGTTTTGAGACAATGAGAGATCAGACAACTGTCTCTCTTTTGTGCCTTCTGCCAAAAAAGCTAAAAGCGACTTCAAAAAGCTCACTGCTACTCAGTAAAAAGAACCGAAGGCTCCAGTTACAGTTAAGCTAAAAGAGACTCTTTCAGTTTTGCCTGATGTCTGTGTTTCTGTCTGATCCCATCAGACCAAAGGAGCAGCTTATAAAGAAAGGTGTTGCATTAGGTTGTTTGAAACTGACACATGGATAATCATGGTGAACAATGCTTTCACAATCTGTGTTTCAAAAAGCAGTTTGAACAGTACTGCCTGGTTTCCAACATGTTTGTGATTTCAAAATCAGAAAAACTATTTTTTTTTTGCATAATTCAGTTAGTTTAAGTTTATTTCTCCCTAAATTTATATTAAATGTTTGCTTTCTATTTATTCCTCCTTGTTACATTAATGCATTGATTTGTGGTACGACTCATCCCATTAATCATTGGAGAGCAGTAAGTTATTTAAATATGAGCAGACCTTGATTTCGGATTTAAGCTGCTTATTGACTTATTTCATTGTGTGACAGTTCAGCTCCTCAGTTCCAGCACATGTCACACTGAGGTGGCCCGGATCTGATAAAGTCCATTTCTGATTAAAGCTTCATATAAAGTGACAATAAATGTCTAAGTGACATTATGATGCATCCTTGCTCCAGTTCCCCTCCTCAGTCGCCATCTCTATCACCAAATTCCCCACTTTCCAAAAACATTTTATAAAGACAACCTTTGAGTTAAAGGCGTCGTACGCAAGTTTCAGGCCAAGTTTTGTCTGTACATAAGAATTAGCATAACACAAAAAAATCAAGTGTTGCAAGAAAGCCAGTTGTGCTTGAAAGTCTACATACCCTCCCATTGAAGACAGAGAAAAAAATCAGCTGCCAGTAAAATAAACTGAAATTGACAGAAGTAATAATACATAAAAATAATAAAAAATGGAAAATATGACAGTGATAAAAAAAATACATATAACAAGTTTGATGACGCTCCTGAACTCAAATTTAATTGAGACAGTCACTGAAATCAGGTGTTTTCTGTGAGGTTCAGGAAATGTTCAGTAAGACTCGTGCACCTGTTGACAGGTATGTTGG
>JAUZNJ010109083.1:0-20288 GCA_034780135.1 Jordanella pulchra | reverse complement strand
TGTTGAGGGCTCCAGCCCAGGAGACCACTGCGCACTCTGCTGGAGGAAAGATGGACAACAGGCTCCGGATCCCAACAAGTACAACCCCAAACGTTCTGTCACTGAGTGTGCCCACCTGCCATGAACTCACCAGTCTGCTCTCTCTCCCAGTGACAGTTCCTGCTGGTTTGTTCCCTCCTGGTCCTGGCTTTGGTCTCGCTAACCAGTTTCTCCTTTTCAATAAATATTTAAACGTGAAAAAGCTCTCCTGTTTTGGTGTTCTGCATGTGGGTTAGACAGCTCAAGAACCCCAACATGACAAAGATATAAAGTAACCACTTAGGGCACATATAATAAGATTGTATCGGAACATCCCTAATAACTATAACTGTGCAGAAAACACACAGCTTTGAATCACAATATCACCAGGTGAGTATAAGCCCATTAGGCAATGTATAGAATAGATAAATACAGTACATGTGGATGAGCCATAATTTTCCCCAACTGAATAAAAACAAAACTGACATAATAATCTTTGGACCAAAGAAGGAGAGATCCAGAGTTACTACAGCACCTACAGTAAGTACCTCAGCATCTACTGTAAGTACATAACAGATTTCTCATCAGTGTATCAACCTCCCAGAGCACTCAGTTCAAGCCTACTCTGTACAGCCAGAATTAGAACCAAACACAGAAAACAAGCATTACCCAGAGTTCTTTTATGTCAAAGTTAAAAGCTAATTTGTTTAAAACTGATGTGTAAAGTTAAACTGTTAAAGGATGTATCATTAGTTAAAGTTTGTGATCCAACTGTTTTATTTGCTTTACTACGTGCTTTAATCATGTTTTTTTCATCTTTGCTTGCTTTCTGCCTATAGGAACTTAAAAATTGCTAATTAATATGCAGCATTAAAGACTGCAACTACTGTTACTGTACTGTACAGTTCTCTACACAAACAATCCATATTCCTGGTTTTAGTTCCTTCCTAACTGACAGCCCTGTTTAGATGTATAGTTATTATTGCCATAACAACTGAGCCACTTTTGCTGTAGCTTAGAAGTTATACTAATTTTAGGTATTCAGATTAAGCCATGCTTGAATACCCCAAGTGCAACAACTCCTGTGATGCTACATGTGTGTCAGATTTACGGGTGTACCAGAAACAGTAAGTACAAAGGTTGTCGTGTAGGATTTTAGTATCTATGAATGAAAAAGTATGCATGAAAATAAGATTTAATGCATACATTTTTTTAACACATCAAATTGTTAAAGCCTGTAAGGCTCACATCTCTTGCCTCAACAACTACTGGCCAGTGGCATTAACCCCTGTGGTGATGAAGTGTTTTGAAAAACTGGTCTGGGGTCACATCACAGCACTTCTCCCTGGTGGCTTTGACCCCCACCAGTTCATCTACAGAGCCAACAGATCCATAGAGGACGCTGTGATCAGCCCTCCATGCTGCACTGTCACATCTGGAGCAGCAGGGGTGATACGTGCGGATTCTCTTTGTGGACTACAGCTCTGCTTTTAATACCATCCTCCCTCACAGACTGGTAGACAAAGTGAGGGACCTGGGTCTCCCTCACTCCACCTGCAAGTGGATTATGAGCTTCCTGACCAACCGAAAGCACAGAGTTTGGGTGGAAAAACATACATCCACTGCCCTCAACCCTAGTAATGGCTCTCCACAGGGCTGTGTGCTGAGTCCCCTGCTCTGTCTGTACACATACGACTGCACCTCTGCCCACCACAGCAATACCATTATCAAGTTTGCGGACAACACCACAGTGGTGAGGCTCATCTCAGGAGGCGGGGAGTTGGCCTACAGGTGTTAGGTGGAGCAGCTGTTGGTGTGATGCAGGGAGAATAATCTGCTCCTCAACAACTCAAAGACAAAAGAACTGTTAATAGATTACAGGAGAAAAAAAATGACATTACACCACTAATCATTGGAGGAAAATGTGTGGAGAGGGTAGCTGACTTCCGTTTCCTTCGGGTCCACATTGAGCAGGGCCTCAAATTGGAACATGAACACCTTCGAGCTGACAAAAAAGGCCCATCAAAGACTGTATTTCCTGAGGGTTCTCAGGAAGAACAACATCAAGGAGAAACTGCTGGTGTCCTTCATAGAGAGCATACTGAATTACTGTATCTGCCTATGGTATAACAGTAGCACTGCGGCTCAATCATTGGCTGCTCTCTCCCCTCACTGGAGGGCTTGCACAGCGACTGCTGTCTAAGAAAAGCACAACACATCACAAAGGACACTTCTCACACCGGACATTCTCTGTTTACACTGTTGCCTTCAGGCACCCAATAGAGAGCAATCAGAACAAGAACCAACCGTCTTAGAGACAGCAATAACAAAACTAAATGCAATCAATAACTACCATTAATTATCATGAATTATGTGTGAGAGAATGTGGCTATTCTTTTATTTTATTTAATATTATGCACTGACTGATGGCACTTTTTAAATTTTGTTGTTCTTGTTTCTAATTAAGAAATCAAAATTAGCAGGTTAGTATTTACTATTTTTTTCATGTGTGTGTGTTAACATGTGTGTTAAATGTGGTGTTGTAATTTTTCTGAGAGTTGAAAGATGTTTATTATTTGTACACAAATATTGTAACGCATTGCTTTAAATTATCTTTACATAGAAAAGTATTGTTGTAAGTTCAATGACTGGTCAAACAGTTGCAACAGAGCTTCTGCTGACAAAAATTATCGCGGGAAGGTGTTGCAGCAAGGTATACAAAATTATTCAAATTAACAGCTTTTGTTACCACCCAGACTGGCTTCCAGGGTGATTGAAACAAAACACAGAACCCATTTTTCTCCTTTAAGTACTGTGGCAAAATTCAAATGGTTATATTTTTTCTAATTATCTTACCATTTTCAAAAGTTTGACATCATTGGAAGGCTTGGACTCCACTTACTCAGGATCCGTAAGTAACTCAAAACATCAGTATAACTGACCTAAACACAAGCAGTTCCTGAGTGTGTTGTACTTTACTTTATTGATAGCCTTCCTGTGGTGAATAAAACAAGATAAAAATAGTTTTCAGAAAGATATCTGTTTTTTATTTAGTTTTTATAAGAAATATTGAAAATGCACATTCCCAATAATAACAAGACATTAAAACTGGTGTGACAAGGAGTTAACAATTTAACAATAAAATTAAATCCGCATTGCACCATAATAAATCAGAAAACAACAACATATTGCTGGCAGTGACATTCACACAGCCGGAGTCAGCCTGATACTCCAGCAGAAAAGATTTTGGCAGACTTTGGTTTCTATCACATCCTCCCGTGGAGAGCTAATGCATTATTCAGTCAGCAAAAGAGTAGCACACCTATTCTCACTCATTTGCCAAGGCTGTGGTCAGATGCTGGTTTCTGCTGTCCATGACTTTTTTTCATTTATCTGGCAGCATATGTCAAGATAACCTTCATCCCCCTCTACATACATAACAGGGAACCAAAATATTAGAAAATAAGGCAAAAACTAAATCTAACAGGAACATAATGTTGTCCATTGCTATCACATATTACTTTAATTTCATTTACACATACTATTGAAGTGAGTGTTTGATGGTGATTTACAAGATTTCCTTTAAACATATTATTTGATTAGTATTCCTTTCTCAGGTCACTGAACCTCTCCCATTTTATAGTAGAGCAATTTAATGGAATAGAATTAAGACATGTTGAATATGACCTTATTCTTAGGAAAGCTAATCATAAATAACCCAAGAGTAAGGAGTCATTAATTTAAAACACCAGTAAATCCTCTTTCTATCTACTTTTGGTGGCAACATGGGCGTAACATGCGATATCACAATATTTCCATTGTGAATAGTACATCAGTATTATTTACAGTTTCATTATAAATGTAGGTAGATTTTCGTTTTGGTTCTACAAAAAAAGGCTTCAAAATGTATTTGTATTCATCCACTTGATAGTATCATGATAAAACCTAGTTAAAGTAAATGTCTTAGGGGTTTCAAACTCAAGTCCTTGAGGGAAGTTTTTTGTCCCTGGTCCAAAACACCTCAATCAAATCACTAAATTAATTCCTCAGCATGCAGCCAGGTTCTGTAGAGTCACGCGAATGAGCTGATAATTTGAGTCTAGTGGGTTAAAGCAGAGATATATATAAAAAGTGCAGGACACCTGCCCTTGAAAACTTAAGTTTGACCCCTCTGACCTAATTTGTAAACATAATCTCTCATGTGTAATTTCAGTATGTGTAGAAATCCTTTGTAAAGTTCACTTCAATGTACTTCCTGTTTTTTATGTTTTATCAACAGCTTTTCGTAATTAAGTTCTTTTGTCAAAAACATTGTATTTAACTGAAATAATACATACGTACATTTTGTCAGGTGTTTTTCCCCCAGGCCCTAAAAAGAGCGATTATGAAAATCTTGATTGAAAAGAGCAACTCGGACAGGCTACTACTGCAGAACTACAGGCCTATCACAAACCTCCCCCTTCATAAAACATTCCAGTGCCGTATAAAGTGATACAAAAAATCAATGGATGAATGTGCCAAAACTTTCTTAAGTTAAATAATAATAATATCTTTTAACATTTTTTTGACAAAAGGAAGAGTTTAAAATTTAGCACACAGCACAACCACCAATAAGACTCAAAATCTGAAAGTAGTGACAGACTTAGACCTGTACCTTTAGATGTACATAAAAACAGTAACAAAGTCAGCCTTCTAAACCTAAAGAGCTTCTACAAATTAAAATACTAGTCTCTCATCAGGACCTTGAAAACTGCAGACAGCTGCAGTTGATCTGGAATGCTGCTGCTTGGACACTCACTAGAACTAAGAAAGTAGTGCACATTACCCCGGTTTTAAAGTCATTACACTGGCTATTTCGGAGAATAGACTCTTAATTACTTCTGTTAGTCTACAGATCACTAAATACGTAAGTACCAAAACACATCACAGATGTAAGTGTGTTAACTGCCCAGAGCTTTCAGGTCTTCTGGCTCAAATCTACTCTGCATAACCAGAACTAAAACCAAACATAGTTGCTCCTGTAATCCTGAATAAACTCCTACAAAAGTGTTAAAATGCTTACAGTTGTTTAGAGTGGCCTTACTGTTATTTAAACATAATTTGTTAAGTTTTAAGTCCAACTTTCCTTTAATTACTTAGTAATCATTTAATTATTTTTAAAACATCTTATCATTTTAATTATTCACTTGCATAATCTTTGATTATCAACGGTCATTAATATTTTAATTACCATAAGACCATTGCTGTGTAATTTTCTGTGTTTTACTACCGTATTTCTTTTTTTTTTTTCCAGTACAGCACTTCGAATTGTCTTGCTACTAAAATGTACTTTATAAATAAACTTGTCTTGGCTAGAAAAGAAAAGAAAACACAAATGCAGTAAGTTAACATGAAAGCTTTACCAATAGCTGTCAAGGAGAGAGACAGGGTTAACCACTAAAAGAAGTATTGTGGACATAGTTTAGCCAACAGGTTTGTGTGAATTCGTTTAAAGCCTGAAGAAATGAACAATATAGAAAGACAATTTTTTTTTCAAGACAGCAGCCCAATATGCAATCAAAAACCTGTCTTTTATGTCAGAATTGCACGAAGAATGCCATTGTCAAAAGAAGGCCAAAAAAATGCCCTCCGTAGTGTAAAAATATGGTGATGGCATCATCATACTGTGGGAATGCTTTTCTTCAGCAGTGACAAAAAAAATGCTTAAGGTTGATTTCGAGATAGAGCTAAAATAAGGACAATTCTTGACTCCAAAAATATTTTAGAGTCTGCAAATCACTTGAGTCTGAGGAAAATGTCCAATTTCGTAGGGAACCATGAACCTGAACATACAGCTGAAGTTACAATGGGATGCTTTAAATCAAAGCAGACTACCCATGTTAAGTGAGCCAGCCAAAATCCTGATAAATTGTACTGTTTTTTTTTACCTCACTATTGCTCAATACTCTACATTGCTATATTCAGCACAAAATCTAATGATATACTCAGAAGTTTTAGGTATTAAATGTGAGACAAACTGTTAAAAAAATGAGTACTCTTGATGTACTTGCTGAGTGGATAGTCCATGGAGCCCAATGGAGCCCAAGCCTAGTCCTCTTTCTGATGACTGGTGCAACTACCATCCTTCAATTTTAGACACATCCCTACTCCACCACACCTAAACCAAATGAATGATTCATCTCCAAGCCTCTTAAAAGATAATGACATGCTGGTGAGGGAATTCAGCCATTTTATTCTTGCCACAGGTAGGGTGTATCTAAAAATTGAGGTCTGGATTTTGGAATCCCTGCTATAGAATATACACATGCACATTCTTTGGAAAGAAAATACATTCTGCTTTGAATCTGGGGAGACTACCTATTGTTGACCTTCTGCTGCCCACCTTATCCTTGCGGCCATGCAGTGGAGTACAGGCTCACACCTCCCCTTAGGTGAGAGGTGAGGAACCAATTACCTGGAGATGTACCTTGGGGCCAAAAATATCATTGTCAGCTTGTCAAAATGTGAAGGATGGGGTGCAAAAAAGGGAACAGTGACAAATCTCTTGGCAACATGACTGATTGTGTTATCTTGTTTGTGCCTCCAATCCAGATGTGAAAAAAACTGACAGTAAGAAGTGCAGTATTGAGACATGACTCAATTTTCTGCAAAAACTTGTAGATTCTGTAAGTGCATGTTAAGTAAAAAAGAAAAAGCTTGTTACACTTTCAAATCAATACCCAATGTAGGACAAGTAGCATTGCCACTCTGGCAAATAACTGCAATGAA
This sequence comes from Jordanella pulchra, assembly GCA_034780135.1. Taxonomy (NCBI): domain Eukaryota; kingdom Metazoa; phylum Chordata; class Actinopteri; order Cyprinodontiformes; family Cyprinodontidae; genus Jordanella; species Jordanella pulchra. Next base: position 13,502 of record JAUZNJ010109083.1, on the reverse strand, counting down.
TATAATAAAGTTTTATTTACTATCTGGTAAACATTTCAATGCAGTTTGACCCTCCAGCTTTCTAGCATCCTTGGCAAATTACTGTATGCAATTCACATTTTTATGCAGCTTGCATTGCGGCATTCCTATGAAGCCAAAGTTTCCTAAGAAAAAGGGCAAAGATATTCAGAATTTTCCTTTTTTTCGCTCAGCTGTGTGTTATTATGCAGTGCATCTTCACCCTGACTCAGGTGCCGAAATTATATATATTATTATTATTATTAGGGCAGGGCAGAGCACAGACCCCAAAATTGAAGAAAACTCTGAGATCCCTCCATGCAGAACCTCTGTTTGCATGTTTGTGTTGTTATTATAGCTACCAAATTATTGGGTGTCACGAAGTCAAGCCATTTAATGCAGAATCTTTGTTATGTTTTATTTTCAGATTTGGAACTATGATCAGGTTACACAAGTCAGAGAGAACAGATGTGTGGATGTAGGGCAGGAGTGCAAATAACTGGTAGTACCTTGACTACAAATCCTCAATAAATACATTGAGACAGTCTATTAAACAATACAGATGTGCTACAGCTGTACTCTAATTTTAAGCTCATCTGTTGGAAGATAATAATGAGGGTGTTTCATGAACTTTTATTGACTTGTAATGTCATGCTACCAAGTATCTGCTGGGGTCAGCAACTTGACAGTGAGGGATCCTAATAGACTTAACAAAATCATCAGCTAATCTAGCTAATCTTAGAAATCTTAGAATTTCTCTGTGTACAGGGTTACACTTTCACAAAGCTTTCATAAAAACAAATTACAATTAAAACACATTTACACAAATCCATATGTGGTGCTTCAAGGTATTTATGGTGTATAACACAATTTTAAGACAAATATTTCATTTAGATGATTCTGGCTGTGGTGTGGTGCTAGGTTGAGTGCCAGAGAAAGAAGCTCGTCATGCTAAAGAATGTTTCCCTACAGAATTTATATCTTCTGTATTGTTTACTGTACCTCAATTCCACTTAACTAAAATGTTTCTGTAATGATATTTTATTTCTGTGGACAGAGGAACATTCAGATTTCATTTGTTGTCGTTTATTTAGTCAGTTCCATCATATGCAACAGATCCTAAATGGAATAAAATAAACAATGAATAAAGTTCAGGTTAAACTATTAATAACCCTGGCAGATAAGTGATTTCAATTATATCAATAACATGTTGGTAACAAGGCAGGTTTTTGATAAATTGTAATTTAAAAGAAAAAAAAGGGGGAAAAAAAAAACGTTCCACTGAAGCTGGGCTACGATTGCAGTGGGGAATACATTACCTTAGGGAAAATACCTCAGCACAAAACTGATGCAGCAGATAAAAGATGAAGCTCTCATCCCAAGTCCGGTGGTATTTAATTATGTTGGCTGTGCATGGTCCCTTGCATGATATAATCCTATCACAAGTATCATATGTAGCCAACTTGTCACATCTTTAATTAGCTTTAGGATACATTTTTGTTTGCTGCCATCTTAACAGATGGTTGTGCGCACACTGTTGATTCTTTTTTTGTTGCTGTTCTGTGGCTTTTTTTGAAGGTTTGCAGACAACACATCGAAAATTAGGAATAGAAAATGACAAATTTCCAAATTACAGGGAAATTTAGAGATTAGAATCGGTTCCAATCAATTCTACTTACTTAACCCTAATTTGCATTTACATTGCATGTGACTGACATTTGAAAATATATGACATAAGACTTGGGAGAGATGGAGTAGTATCAGTTAGGAAGAAATAAAGTAAGAAAATTTCAGAAAAAAATCTATGATACATTTAAATTATACCAAGATGTTATAGGATGATACTGAATGACAGCATTCAGGTTTTAGTTTTTTGTATTGTTTGTTTTTTTTCTCTGGCGATGATGCTCAGTCATTTAACTTTGCTGTTTTGCAGTAATTCACAGCCCAGGTGGGAAAGAAGAAAGCCAGTCTTTATGGAAATGAGCCAAGACAACAGTGGTTGTTGAAAAAACAAAAAAATATTATTTGCCTAAATTATATTAAAGAGCTTGTGGAAGAAGGTGTTCTTTTTGGATGAGCAAAAACATGAATCTTTTAATTAGTAAAGCAAAGATTACACTGTATATCAATCCACAGAATTAAGCACTAGTATGTGTTTTTCTGTAGTACAATAATAAAATACATTCAAGTTGTAGTTCTAATGAGACAAAATGAAAAAAGATCAAGATAATCAAATTTGGTCCTGAGATTAATATACAACATTCAGTTTTGCTATCAAATTAAAGTATAAATTCTGTTTACTCAAAGACCTTCATCTTTTGCTCTTTGTATCAACATCACCGTCACTTTTACTATCAGTCTACCACCTACATATAACACCCACAGTTGAGCGTGACAAGTTCACAGGTCTGGCAGTTGTTCAAACGTACTAACTCAAGTACATAGAACTCTCTAAGGTAAAGTGGGTATGTTGAGAAAAAAAAATAGGGGAACTGTGGAGGTTAATCGGAAAATAACACCTGAGATCCACTGAAACACAGCAGATTGGTGATTTATGACCACACAGGTGTGTTTGAACTTCAAATTATTTTTATTCAGGGATAACAAGGGAAAACAGGTCAGCAAGATGTGGTTGTCTGTTTGATAAATCAGTTGGCAAAGAGTCTATTAATTCAAATCCTGCTGAGTCTGACTTATATACAATGATTTATTTTTTGCTATTTCACAAAATAGACTTAATTTCCTGCTTATATGTTATTAAGGCAGCCAGGGCTATTCAAAAACAAGCAATGGCTGTAAAACCCACATGCCACATGCCAAGTTAAGGTCTATAGTGATTATTACCAGTTGCTATTGTGTGTTTTACAGTCAGAGTGTATAAAACAAGCTTTGCAATAAGCCACAGATAAGACCCTGCACCTGTGTAATATAACAACTGTAAGAAACATTGATCCTCCACTTCATTCTCACAACATTTCAAGTAACAGCTGAGACTGACAGAAGGATTTATAGTACATATATGCTTACCATTAGCTTTCTATATACTGGAGCAAATCCGCAAGAGGTTCACTTGTTTTCTTGGAGAGCTTTTTTATTCAATAGGCTTTTGATATTTTATCTGACATTTTTTAAGACACAAGCTGCAGAAAACCACAACTGCTGTATGGATAGACAAGAAATTAAGATAGACATATAAATATTTTGGCCTCGTTTGTCATACGGCATCATTAAGTAATGCTGCTCCATCCCAAAAGTTTAATGATGAAATTATTTAGTCAGAAAATGTTTAATCTCCTTACTCTGTTTGTAATTGGATTATCTAGAGCTGTGTCTGACTTTCATCTGGCAAAAATATTCTCATCAAAAAGAAATGACAGAACATTCTTTTATCATGTCTGTATTAAAACACCGCATTAAAAACAAATCTGTCTGTTCAGGATCTGTTTATGTATGACTTAACAAATACAAATTTACCTAATCAAAAAGCAGCAGTGGTTAATAAAATTAGCATAACTGACATAACTGATTACACAAAACGTAAGCTCACCAACGTTGCATTCTTATCAATAACTACTTAAAAGTTTAGTTCACATGTTAAAACAGAATAATTTTATATTTTTTGTTGTCAAGAACATTTTGAGTTTAACAGTCCAAACATGAGCTAGATTCTGTTGATCTATTAACCTGTTAATGTAACAAAGTCATTACAAATTTTAAAACCATAATATCATGCACCTCTTTGCAGATTAAATGTTTTTGGGTAGCCTTTGTAATTATTCCCTTGCCATTTTGGGCTTTTTATGGGTTTGTACTTTATTAGACTATCTCTTTTTGAAAACCTAATTTACTCTGGTTAAACCTGGATAAGATAATTGGACACAAAAGCGTTTAATACAGTAGGAAATTCAGAAAATAGTACTAAATTTTTAAAAGCAAACAAATGAGCCCTTTCAAATCTTTTGTCACTCACCACTATACCCTAATATGACACAACCATAAAAACAGTGCCGGATGGACTGGAAAATGCTCCATCAATAATGTCATGATTCTAGTCACCAGCTCTGGTCTGATTACTTAATCATCTCCACCTGCTCTGCTGCTCTGCTCCTTAACTCCTCATTTACGGTCATTATCTCCTCCTGTGGTTCTGCCTTTATAAGCCTAGCTGAGACCAGACATTGGCACCAGATTGTTGTCATCCTCATGGTGGGCCTTTCCAGCTTTGTCTTGTTCTGTCTTCCTGTTTTGACCTGGATTGTTCCTGAGTTTTTCTATTTAGTCTGAGCCTCTATTTTTTGAGGATCTGTTTTTTCCTGTTGCCTCTGACCCTTTTCTGTCCCCCTTACCACGTATGGATTCTGCCTTGGAGTTTTCTCAGCAATCTGACCCTCTGGTTCTGACCCTCTCCCAGACTAAGACTGTGAATTTTGGATTAAACTCTTCTCACCTTTTGCCTCCCCCGGTTCTGACCTCTGCTCTTCCCCCCAGCTCTATCGGATCACGTTTCGGACTCCCTAAAGCCTTCTGGTTAACTGGTTCCGACCCTTACTCTGGGTTTTCCTCCCTACCACCATGAGGTCAGTCATTTTACAAACCATTTCCATTCTCACATTCAGTGCTGGAACTCACCTCTGTGTCTCCTCTCAGAAAGACCGGTTCCCGTGGTTGACTCCCGATGCCATCCCTGTCCCGAAATTCTTTAAATAAACTCTTATTACTAATCCTCTGTTGTCTGGCTCGAATCCTGGGTCCACCAATTATTTCATACACCCGACCATTTCAAATAGTCCATTCTTCCAAAGAAGAGTTTTTGTATCAGTAATCAAGCACCACAACCTGGGTATGTTGAGATAAACCTGAATAAACCCCAAAGTCTCTGGAGCTGTGTTTAATGGACTGTGGATCACAGATCGATCCACAGATGTTTAACCAAGACATAGTACTATATTAGGCATAACAAAACTTTGCAGCAAAACAGATCATGCCACCAGTCAACCAATGGTATTAGAAGGGTCATGATTTGCGCTTGTTTTGCAGCCACGGTCCCAGACACCTTACATTCACGGAGGTAACCATTCACCCCTCTGCAAGTATTCCAGAGACAAATGTTAAACAATTTGTGCAATAAATATTTCTCTATAATTTAGTCCACAACTGACTCTTACAAACAACTGTTTTAAGTAATGGCATGAATTGGTTCTATAAGCTTTTAAATTATGGTAGATGCTTAGGTTACATGTTGGTGTTTTTTCTTTATAGCAGCAATCTGGGGTCCATGAAGTGTTTTTGTATATTTGAGGTAACACTTATGTTATTTCTTCCATGGCTTGAAATAATGTTGCATAATTTTCCATTTACAGAACTTTGTTTGTTTTTAAACATATTTAATATAACTTTGCAGCACTACATACATATATACTATATTTCTTATCTTTGGTAGGAGTAAATAAGCAAAGCATAGCTTCTACACCATTTTAGCCACTAAGGTGTTGTGTTTTAAAGTATCAAGTATCAAAGAAACATTATGCTCTATTATCTTTTTTTAATACTGGTTTTCAAAACCAATTTTTTAAAGCATCAAGTTTTACCCACATACATATGGAGACACCGCCACTAGTCAGCTAAAGGCACTGGACTACCTTATCTGAAGCTTTTAAAGCAAACTTTTTGCACAAAAGAGCCTTTCTATGTATCACTCAAACAAACATCTGTTGGGCACACAAAGTCGTGTTTGCTGTGAGGCAGAGATGTTATCATGCACTAGATATTAACAATTGTCTTGCCATCAGTCTTGGTCACAGACTTTCAACAGAACCTTTTCAGTTTTAACTACACTGTCAGTTGGAGGTGTTGTCAGGCTGTGCTGACATGGCCTTTGTTCAGAGGACTGGTATATCAAAACGAGCAGGGGGTAGAGCCACACAGCTCCCTAAGAGGTGAGCCTTTTAACCTCAACACAATAATGTATGGCATCACAACACAAAGAGCTTCTCTACAGTCTTCACACAGTAATCTGTTCGGTCATGCGTCACTGTCATCCACATTCTCTATACCATCACATTTCTGTCCTGACGTAAATACTTCAATCACAGCATGTCCCCTCTTGAGGGATAGATCTTTCGTGAAGCAAAACGGAGGCAGGGGCAGTTTCACATTCCACCCCACTGCTCATCCATCAGACTAAGCAACAGCATCTTATATTTCCATATTAAAAGCAATTCTTATCTAGTTCCTGAAAAGTATTCACATGTGATGGAGTTTTTCACATCTCGTCTCATGAGAAAGTCAAAAATTTAGCATAGCTTGGAATACAGACCCTTATAATTTATAACAGGAAGAACAATTATATATTGCTTTCTTTTAGAAAATAAATCAATACTGAAAAGTAAGGTTTGCATTTGTAGTTTAGGCACATCAGGAACATTTATCCTGATTTCCATAACTAAAATACTCTACAACTTATTGAGATGGAACCTAGTCAGTAACTATAGTTAACTTGAGTGTAATTCAATCTCATTATATCAATAGTTGTTCTTTAAACACCTTAGATGTTGTCTAAGGAACATTAGTAAATAAACAGATTCATCCAAACCACGTAACACTACAGATAGGTACATAAGTACTGGAGAAGTTTAAACAGGGCTGGGTTGTAAAAGAGACCTTAAGCTTTTAAAATGTTCAATAGCACTAATAGTCCATCATCTGCAAAAATTGAAAAATACCAAAGATGATGGAAAAACTACATCGACCTATCCAGGCGAACTGGTATCTCCATGTCAAATGCAGGAGATGCACAAATTCTAAGCTCAAATCAACGAATCTGCTGATGCACTTCTCAATTCAGGGCCCAGAAACTTTCTATACAAAGGCCAGAAACTTTCTACGCAAAAGTTTTTATCTATCAAAAAGAAACTTGACGTGGAAATATGCAGACACACACCAACCCTGAACCATGGGTCAAATTTTGGAGGAAAGGGGGAAAATGGTGACACTAATGGTGAGGTGCAGAACTGATGCCAGATTTAGACCTGTCAGATTTTCAGCTTCACTTTATATAAAGCGCTAATCATAGATTGACGTCATCATAAACATCCAGTATTGCAGTGTAATATGAGTTCACACTGATAAACCATAACTATACTTAAGGAACAATTAAAAGGCCTTTGAACAGCTCATATCATTCAATAATTAAATGATTTCTCATCATTACAGTCCTCTCCCCAATAATCAACAGGGTGAGCACATCACAGATAAATACAGAAATATAACAAGGTGTGAGGCATTCACACTGATTTCAGTAAACAATTGAATACCCCTGTGACGTCAGTGCATAATTGTCCATGATGGATGCTGGGGGAATTGGGAGGGTTATGCATTTTTAGGGATAATCAAGATTTCTTGATCTGTAATGATGACTACCCTATGACCCATTCAACTCCATGAAGCATTGCTCTTGGATCTATGTGCTCAGCTGGGTCCAGTATCAGAGAGACCAACCCACCAGACCCATGCTATCCCTGTTCATCACAGGTGACTAATAAGAGGTCGGTGCACGCGACTCCAACACAGAAAAGGGTGGTTAGCAGTTGGGTGCACAGTTCTGAAGAGGACTTGGATAATTAGCATTCCATAGAATATCTAAGATTTTATATTTATTTAGAAAATGTGCCACACTCATCTTAAGTTTCAAGATAATCCACATATCCATTGGAAAAATACTTTACAACTTCAACATTTATGTTTAAAACAAAAAGTATTTCTTTATGCAGAGTGTTTGCTTTGTGAGTAACCTCAATATGTTATACGTCCACATGTGTGGAATAATACGTCTTTTAAAAAAAAAGATAGTGAGCCTTTGAAAGCAGCTATATTTCTGTCATGAGCATTTGCAAAACATTTGGAAACACACTGCAAAGCAGCCTGATTGAGGAATGAAACTTTAAGTAACTTTAGCCTTTCAATTGTCACTCCTCTCCAGCTCAGTTCCATTATGAAAGGTTCCAGCAGCATCAATACATTATCATTTGACTCTCATGTCAAAGCGCTGCTCTGCAGATGAATAGCTTTACATGCTCAAAAAAGCTTATATCCGCTGCAAAAATGACAGGGCAGCAAAAGCAAGAGCTGCACTTTTAAAGGACAAATAGAATTATTTGCATACTGGCACTTACCAGAAACGGAGAGAGAGCTGTTTTGCTCAGTTGAGAAATGGTTGCAGTTACAATGTGGTAAACAGTAAAAGTCATATAATGATATAGACCCAATCAGATAACAAAGACTCATCAATCAGAAGCAACATTGAGCAAAACCTTGAACTAAAAAGATAAAAGAAAAATACAGACCAAATTGTTGAATTCATGTGTATTTTTTACATTTGTATCTCAGGAACAACACTTACTTTATCAAACTGCATCACTAATGGATAAATCAAACAATAGCAAAAGGGATTTATCTTTAAACGTGCGACTAGTGGGCATAGTAGCTCTGTAATTAGATCACAGCATGAGGTACAGCTTGCCACAATCTTGTCAGAAATGATTTCACCCAAGGGTGTTGTGTGCTGGGTGTTGATATATACTCACTAAGCAGTTAAAGCGCAGTCATTGCACAACACGTGTAAACAACAGTTAGTTTTAAGTGCAACTACATCAAAGGGAGAGTTTGTATGTTTTACAATGAGCCAACTTAGATAATGCAGCCATCTTCATTTTTTGCCCTGAGGTTAAAACTACAACAGAGAATCAGGCTAACCCACAGCTTCATATAAATTCTAATCCAAAGAAATATATATATTATCAATTCCTGCAAACATTTTTTTTCGTAAACCAATGTAATATTTTGCAGGTAGAATTATATTAAACTTTTGATGCTAACACTGAAGACTAAGTTTGACAAGGATCTGTAACAATGACCTATTATTAGAAAAATCTGCATTACAAAAAAAGTATTTTAATGTATCCAATCAGGTTGGGTAAATCTGTTTGTAGCCCCTAAAATGCATATGCATTATAAACAATTAGCAACAATGTAATAGATTTTTAGGTCTCTTTCTTTCCTGCTTATGTTCTATTGCCATTTAAGTTTATTTGAATCATTAGTTGATAATATTCTCAGTTCAATGTTTTGTTCATATTGCATCATTATCTTTATTAGGTTTGTTCCCTTGGTTTCTCTGTCTGCTCCTTTTAATAATTATCTTCAATCAGTTCCCTTTGGCTTCATTAGTTTCTGCTGTTCCTAATCTGCACTAGATTGCTCTCTCCTGTGTTTGTCATGCCTTTATACATAACTCACTATATATAAGCTCCCTGGTTTTCATTGTTTCATTGCTGGTCTCTTCTGATGCTCGACTTCTTGGTCCATCACTGCACTACTCTTCGTTCATGTTCCTTGACTCTGTCATAAGTTTGTTTTTTATTTTGTTATTGAATCTTTATTCTCATTATTTTCCTTTTGAGCTCCTGACCGCATATTGGAAGCATCACATAACATCATAGGAATATCTCAATAATCTATGATATGAAACTGTTCATTTACAATAAATCACTGCAACAATGTAAATAATCATCATAACACAAAGTGATACCTTTTAGGCATTTGTGATAAGGCAAACAATAGGCAAAATGAGGAGACCCAGGTGAACCGAGTTGAATAATTATCTGATGGGTGAGGGGAATGTAATAAACCGGGGGATGTACGGAAAGATGCAAAATTAAAACCCATCAATAAAGAATTTGTATTTTGATATCCCAAATCTTTTGTGCTTTTTATTTGTGGGCATATATTTGAGCTTTACATTGCTGTGCTTGATGCTCTAGTGCAAAACTATACCTTACTTAAGACAAGTCGCCTTCCTTTATAGCTTTTTATTTTGTTCTCTTAGGTGTTTTGTTCTCTTTTTTGTGTATTTAGAATTATTTTGGTCAGTGTCATTTCTTTTCTGTTGTAAAAAATATTTTGCAATCTTGGTTGGTGTCAATCCCTTAGTTTTCCTGCTTTCATCGTGCCACACTTGTTAAAAATTTTCTTTGACCAACCTATCTGGCTTCTTCATCATTTTCCAACACTGTTTTAGTGTTTACACTCCATTGGTTTTTTAAACACATATCCTACTAGATTCATTTATTAAACTCCCCAAGACTCTGTTCCTTTTAGACATCTAACTTTTTTTTTTACAATTAATACCACCATGATCATACAGAGATTCTGTCTGGATTTTTGCTCATACACAAAACTCACAAAACATGAAAAATTTAGTACTAAACACATTATTTAAAGAGATATTTTGTAGGTTTCTACAGAAAAAAAACTTAATAGCCTTTTCATTTACCCCTTTACAACTAAAGCATCATTTGATCAGCAGATTGACATCTCAGTAGTTCAGTGCCAATGCATCTGTCAGCATGTAGCCTGTTTTCCTTAAATTGTACTTTGAGTCAGAAGTTCCTGCACTGTTTTTCCAGATGTGACGTCGAGTGCGTCCATATTAAATAAGTCCAATCTAGCAAACAGTCAAAAAGTAATATTCAATAAGAATTTTGTGGTTACTCAGAAAAGACTAGCATACAGCTAAACTCAGACAGCAATGGTAGCTCCACATAAGGGGAAAACAGTAAAAAAAACTAAATTACATTAAATAGTTTCAAGAACGAGTGTGAGGTATGAGAACAAGCAGAAGATTGCCTCAGTTTTGTGTTTTGACCACATGTAGCACTATCATTAGAAAACTCTATCATGCCTCTTTTAATTAAAATATCTATTCCTTACACACCAGTTTTATGCTTTTTAGAGGATATTTTCAGCAAACCTGTAGAAGTTGCAGAAGAAAAATACAGCACACAGGACTTTACTTTTCCTCCATTTCTGGATCTGTGCTTCGACCGACCTATGGCATTGGAGAAACGATCTCCACACATGTGGCTACAAGCTTTAGATCACTTGCAAGAAATAAGATGTAAAAGATGACTGCATCAAACAACAAACAAGTCTGTATTTGGTACACCCAAAAATATTTTTGTTGTTGTTTAAAACAACAACATTGTTTTAAGACTGCTGAAATCCACTTTTCTTTTGCCTCAACTAGAATAACCTGTTTTCCTCAGCCTTTACTAAACACCAATCTTTACCATGCAAAGTAAAGTTATTAAAATTGTTTCCAACCGCTAAGATATATAAAATTGATAACTTCTCCAAAGAGGCCAATTTAGAATAATCCTCTAAACTAAAAAAGCGTCACCACTTTTTGAAAAATTCATGTTCTCCTATTAAAGAAAGGTTGTCCTCTTTCAATCATATTGGAGATGCTCTTCTGTTAAATTAGTTTTTCTCAATGATATATTTCTGACTGTAGGATTTAGAGATAATTAGTTAAAGATGTTCATGCATGCACTGTTTCATTTGGAAGAGTGGTCAGATTATATTTTCAAACTAATGAGAGGACATTTTTTCATCTTTATTGGGTATACAAACTATACTGACGGTCCTTGTAGCTTTTGGGAGAAACCAAGAAGTGATGCTAATTAAAATAAGTAATTGTTTGTTCTGTTTAAGAAATTGTCTCTTGATGTTTGTAGGGATTTATTTTTATGAAAAATATTCATTTCTACATGTAGACATCTGCAAAATCAGTTTAGAAAACTGGAAATAGGACTAAATCTATTTTACTCTTATAAGTCTGTATTATGGGTATATTATGAGTCTTAACATATGAATGGAAAATGTAGTTAGTATACACCCATATAACTGAGTTTCTCTTAATAATAAACAAATGTACAGAGTATCATAAAGGTGTTATGAATGAATGGAAAATTAGCAAGTGATTTTAGTGATGTTTCCTGAGACAAAATGTGATTAAAGAGGTTCCTTCTACTCTAATAACACCTCCTCTGACTGATAGCTTACACAGCAGACAGCAGCTTAGCAAAGCAAAGCTTCTTATTTTATTCTAAACTGCTTATAGAGAGTTGATAGCTTGAATTACATTCCGCTATACTATTAAAAAAAAAAACTAACCATTTAAAGTTATTAGCAGTTTCATTTTCATTTGTCTACTTTGAAAAGAAACATAGGAAAATATGGCACAGAATGAAAATATTTGAAAATGTTCAATAAAATGTGTGCTATAGTCTAAATTAAAGCAAATTCAGCTTTGGAAGACCTTGTATTTACATGAATCAATTGCATGCATTTGATAACAGTTTCCTGCCTAGCATTTACAAAAAATAAATGTTTCTCGATCTTAAATACAACAGAAAAAAGCAAAAACAAGCTGTTCAAAGAAAATAAAAAGGAAAACAGTGAAAATTTTTCCTACCTGCAAAGATGTCTTTTTGTGTGGGTGTGGGGGTGGGTATGGCTGTGATGGACATTGTCATTCCACAGCTGGATGAACACTACACATGAGGGAGCTACTCAAAGAGCTCTAGAGGAGTGACAATGCTGTGGATGACAAGTTGTGCAACAGTTTGGAAAAAAACAAGCATTAAGGACTCATTTTCTTTTGGCTTGATTGAAGTTGTTGAATTTCACAAGCCTGTTATGGTGATTTGCTTAGCATTTTTTCCATGTACAAAAGAATGACTTTTGCCTAGGGAGTGTGACTGTAAAAAATCTACCCCACACACACATATAAGTATGAAATATTTCATGTCATTACACAATAAAGAGAATGCTGTGAAAAGTATTTTATCCTTTATTTGTTGTTATCTTGGGATATTTAATATCAGACGCAGCCCAATAGATTGGGCCTAGTGAAGCTGAACTTTCCAATGAAGCTTTCCAAAAATTGTGGGAAATAACAGTTTAATTCATTATCAAATGAGGTGAGCAATATTTTTTCAGGAGACTGTTTCTTTTGTATTGCTTTTTGTCTTGACGAATAAAATCATTATTGAAAAACAGCACTTGTATTTTCTCCTTATTTAAAGTTCTTCACTGCTAATCACCATTAATCCCAAATGAACACAATAATTCATATTCATATGTGTTTAGAATGTAAAACACATCCCCCTGAAAATCCATTTAAGAATAGAATATTTCTATTTGCTTTAGATGATCACAAAATGTGTTAGAAGATACCAGGGTCAAAAGCAATAAAGGACTTGGGTTTAATCCTTTTGTACAACAGGATATGCCAGCTGCAAGATTTGTCTAAGATTATTCAGCCTGCTAAGACTCATATGATATTATGTGACACAACATAAATAAATATATATTCAAGAAGCAACAACATGTCCTTTGCTTATTACCACCAACAGATTATTGACATAAGGAGTGTAGCAGAGAAAAGCATGTGTAAAAATAACCTGTGACATTTTGGGAATACATTTTGAGTGTGAAGATTCCTCATTTTTGCAATGTTTAATAAAATGTATTCAGTACTGAAATACATAATGACTTTCTTCAAAATAGCCCGCTGCCTAACTGCATATAGCTCTGGGGTTATCATGCATTCTCAGCTTGTTTTCTTCAGGACATCAAATGATTGACACAATTTAATCCAC
>JAUZNJ010109072.1:0-20288 GCA_034780135.1 Jordanella pulchra | reverse complement strand
GCTCGCCGAGAGGACCTGGGATCCAGAGGAAGAGAGAGAGAGCCAAACTTTCTTCAAAGTTAACTATATTTAGTATATTTTCTTCCTTAATAGCAACCTTCAAACTGGTCATGTTTCCTATAAAGTAATTAATTGAAGATGCGCTCTGGTGCAACAAAGTTATCATGGGAATATTACATAATTGATATCTGACAGCTGAAGGCAGCAGCAGGTTTCTAAAAACAAATAGCTTTATTATGCTCTACTATATCTTATTCTAACCATAAAGGTGGGACTATGTTATGCAGGGCTTAGGTTTAAATATGATTTAAATAGTTTTCAGATCAGGGAATGTCAGGACATAATTATTAGTGTGTCAGAACAGGAGAAAAGAGAAAAAGAGCGCGTCAGCTTCTCCAGCACCATGGACAGTTCCATAGAAAAAGGTTTATGGAAAAACAAAAGAGACCAAATGCTAAATATGGATAAAAGATTTTTGGTTCAAACTTACATAAAGTTTAAAGTTTTTTTTTACGTTTACCGTTATATTTTTTAATAAAATGAACAAAAATCATAATTTGTATTTCTTTATATTTCTGGGAACAAGTTTAACTGTTTTCAAAAGAATGTTACCTTTATTTTTCATCTTCTCTCTGCTTTCCATCCATCCATCCATCCATCCATCCATCCATCCATCCATCCATCCATCCATCCATCCATCCATCCATCCATCCAATCATACTTACTTCAGAAACTTTATTCAACTGAATTAAACAGAACATCTTAACTTCACAAATTAAAACACTTATTTGGACGTATTTCTGCTCCACTTGTCTTATTTGCATAACAGATCCTAGACCAGATAAAAGAGAAGGTAAGGAAAAGGCTACATGAATACCGTCTTTCAAGCTAAATACGGTGGGTGCTTCACAGGAAGATAACATGAAATACACAAATACAGATTATTGTAAAACCACATCTTAAAAATAACTACTGAGTCCACAGAATACAGATACAAGGGAAGATAATGTAGGGGCTACAACTGCAAATGCTAATCACACCTAGAAGGTTTAAAGTCCAAAGTAGATCATTAAAAGGATTTTTGTACCAGGGAGTAAGATCAGTGAAAGTATACCAGAGCACAGTCTATAAAGAAAAAAAGAAAAAATCAGCTTGTAAATCTGGGAAAATAGACAGAAAAACAGAAACGAACCTTTGACATATAATTTAAATAATAATTTAACTTTCAAAATCATAAATAAGAACCTCCTTCCCATTCTTGCTCAACTGCAGAAAAAGGATCTGACAACCAAGATCTGATTCTTTCTAAGAGGGTGTAAAATCATCAAAAACAAAGTGTCACTGCAAGAAGATCTAAACTTAATTGTATTATGTTGAAATATATAAAATAAGCAAATAATGGTTTTCCAACAGAAATAGTCCTAAATGATAAAAAGGAGCAAACCTATTCATAGTTTTCAAAGTGACACTGGATAAACCACAGAGCCAGAGGCTAAGCTTAAGTCAACAGATTAGAACCAAAACACATAGATATGTTAAGAGCGGATTAATTGATACTATATAGCATCTTAAAATAATGTGAAATAATCACCTGACCTCAATGTACAGTTAATTATAGACAAGACTGGAAAGAGACTGATTGGAAATATAGAGTTCACAAATATGAGAAGTAGAACAAGATGAACAACTTGCTGAACTACAAATAAACAGTTATGGGATGTATTGACTTACACGTTGGTGGTGAAGATGCCATAGATGAGATCTTGCTCAGGCAGGTAGAAAGTGCTCTGGAGCTCATTGTAATAGAAAGGGATCTCTCCGGAACGAGAGCAGTTGAGTCTCGCCTTCATGAAGGTGGTCCAGGTGTCCTCCAGGAGGAACCGCCCACCGATGTCGTTCTTGCAGACCCTCGCCACGCGGGAATAGACTGTCTTGCCGCAGTCGTGCTCCACCGCGTTCTCCCTCAGGAAGAAGAAGGTAAAAAGGCCGACGTCGTAAGCTGAGATGAAGTGGGGCTCTGTGACAGAAGGGAGGAGAGGATCATTATGTTGATCCTGGGGGAAACAGAAATATTTGCATCATCCATCTTCTGGACACTGTTGCTTTGACCTTTGTTTGCATTACTGATTGCAATAAGAACTCTGAACTTCTATTGTCACATTTCTGTTTAGGATGGTCTGAAAACGATCCCCTATGGTAAATGAGCAAATAAAGTGGGAGGGTGTAGATGGTGAGGGAGAGAAGAGGATAAAATGATGGTCTCAAATAAATCTGTCTGATCTTTAAAGGCTAAATCCATTGAAACTGGATGCCTCTGTTGCATGTATTGCCCTGAATGACACAGAGAATGATTAATGTCCTACAGCTGCGTGGGTTTTCCAGGTGAGAGAGACTAAGAACTGGGATATAACTGGCAGTTATTGCATTAAAACATCCAAAGTAATTGTTAGACAGGGATTAAGGGCTGTCAGCTTATATATCAGCTACTAGCAAAGAGTCATAAAAGACAGAGAGAGACTTAAAAACAAGTTTAATTTCAGTCAAATTCTCTTCATGGAGCTCAAAGCAGTTTGACAAAACCTGAAAACTGAATGAAACCCTTCAAAGTTTAAGCTTCCTTTATGTCAAACTTGTTTTGAAGCAAAGTAGTTTTTTAAAGCTCATGGATATGTTTGTAAATTAGATGTTTTCAGACAAGCCATCTGACAGGTTTAGCAGAAACCAATATGGTGTCTCTTCAAAGATTGTTAAAGAACGGTGCAGTTATGTAACAAATGAGAGACAAAAATATACAGCACATCTTAAATTATCACCCTTGAACCTTCAGTTTTTGTGAGATTACAACTTCAGGCTTCAACACACGTAAGTATAAATGTAAATTGAAAAAAAAAACACTAAATGCTTTTTAAGGTTCCAAATGTCCAAATCTGAACTGTAACTGAACATTTGTATTCAGTTATGCTGGAGGGTGAAACTCTATCCTGTTCAGTTCATTCTATGGCAACTTTTTTTTTCTATGATGTCTCTGTCTTTAGATCCATCCAGTCATCATCTGACCTGGTCTCCTGTCCCTGTGGAAGAAAACCATCCCCACAGCATAATGGCACCTCCACCATGTTTAACTTGGGGTATTGTTTGTTTTTTAGTTTTCCATCACATATAGAATAGGGGCCTGATCTTCAAAAGCTGCAAACAGAACAGCTCTGCATATAATGTTTAAAGCAGTTTTGTTGTGCATTTCAGCAGACAATGTATGCCAGCTTTTTTTAGTGCCTTCATGAACATGCTAATGAAATAATGGAAGTATGAAAATTAGTGTAGGATGTGCAACTGTAGGTACTTAGCACGATTTAACAAACCGTTAAACATAAGTACGTAGTATTACTTTGTTTTAAAGTAAAACTCAAACACAAAAATCTCCACAGTCATTGAGGCCATCAAGGAGGCATTGGTACAATGGCAGAGGATGGAGAGAGAGTTTTAAATCATCTAAACATATTTGAACTGTCAGAAATGGAAATAATAGATTACTACCACCATGACTGAAATTAAATACCTTAGCCTGATTTTTAAAAAAACCCACAAAAAACCCAAATAGATTATTAACAGCCGTCTTTGAACATCTATATCAGAATCAGGAAAGGGACACTGGGGCAGTGTCTAAAAGTTCATATCACTATTTTGTGGTAAGAATGTTTTTTTCCTGCTAAAATCTTTTATGGGCTCTGACCACAGTTATGATCTGTTGAATCATTTTGAACCTACCTTGATTTTTAATATTTTGGGTCAAGCAGGTTTTGTGATGAGTTGTTGGAGGCAAATCCAGCTGTTTATAAGCTGAATCTCGCTGTAGATCTCAATGTGGTCAGAGCGACCTATCCCGGGTTTTATTACTGATGTTTATTCTTTTAGATGTGATATTTTCATCATTTTCTATTTTTATTTGTAGCACTTTGAGACACTTATGTAAGGTGAAAAATAAGTAATATTATATTATTATTATTGAACCTTAGAACCTTATCTTTTTTTACGACCAATCTCGAACTACTAGTAGAACAATCAATTTGTTAAGTTTGCTCGGTTGGACTGAAACCTGTTTGACCATTTTAACCTTTGTAAATCACTAGCAACATTTCAATACATGTTGGGCTCCTTATTTAGATTTTTTTGTAGATCTGGTCAATGCTGTTTTGTATTTAAGGCTCAAAGTTTATCTATGTATCCTTAAACAGGAGCACATTGTTATATATATTCTGTGCATATTTGCTGTGTCCCTGCACTGGCTTTGGTAAACTGCCAAGGAGGCTTCCTATGGATTTATGGCTAAAAAGTCTCTGCCCTTGATATCCTTTCATAAATAGAAGATTTGTGGAATATGCATATAAAAGCTGTCCTGACTCCTCTTGGGTGTTTCATTTATCAGCTCTCTTCACTCAGTCTTTTAGTTTAGGGGAATTGCACTGTCTTGATAGGATTGCAGATGATACTGTTTCTATTTTGACACAGTTGAATGAACAGTGCTTCCCAACTTTATTCCTAAATTGTCTGACGTATTCCTTGGTTGTCATGACGCTGCTTTTTGAGCAATTATTCTTCTCCAAAGTTCTCTGAAGACATCATTGGGCTTCGTGATGTCATTTGTTTTATAAGGCTTTCAGATTAAATTTCTGAGGCTTTTGCAAAACACCTCTATCTATAGTAAAATAAATTATAAATGGGTGGGTTTCATTCAATAGGATCAGAGAAAGGCAGGTTTCTTCCCACAACCCTGCAGCTCAGATATACACATGGACAGGTGAAATGTTATGCAAGGAAACATTTAAATCCAAAATATTGTATAATATTTTATTTTAGAGGTATTAGAAAAAATGGGGCTGAATAAAAGTCAACTCACAGTTTTTAAACTCTTATTTTGAACCATTTTTATATCCATTTTAAAGCCTAGCGTTGATCTATTGCAGAGGTTTTGCTTTATGTTGAATTAAGATCATATCCCTTTGCTATTAAATTGCACTTTGTGAGGCAGAAAACAGCAGAACCTCACTCCAAAAGTTTATATGGCAAAAAGCTTTCCAAAATGGAAAAACCAGCACTGCTGTTTTGACACTGAGCTGCTGGTGGTTTCCAACACTCAAGATTTGTTTTGTGCTGTTGTGTTTTCATTTGTCTCGCAGCCCAGAGCAAAAATGATTACAAAAGAAAAGACTACTCAGCTTAGTGTTGCTTCAGTTCACCACTGGGACCTATTTATTGTAAGTGATATCCTTCTCAGACACATATACAGCCGCACATACAAAAATTGAAAAAATATAATGATAATTTGCACACATACATGGATAGATACACCAAAATAATAATGCTGATCTTGCAACACAGCTTGCCTCTCAGAGAGGGAATCCTGTTAACTCCTAGGATAGAACGTACCCTCAGGGCTAGCAAGACATTGTGTTTAAAATAAAGCCCTGAAACTGAGCAGGAGGAACCGACAACTCTGATGTCCGGAGGGCAGTGGCCGCATAATTTGCATTCACCTCCCTGTTTCCAACTGCAGCGCTGATTAAAACCACTTGTGATATAAAAAAAAAGAAAAAAAAAAGAAAATCAGCTGTGGGAAGGATGCAAATTTTTGAAGCTGTAATCAAGTTTTATAATTCTCTCTCCTTCTCTGATTAGTCTGCAGAAATGTGGAGCAGGCGTCTTTAAGCAGCGCTGGCTAATTTAGCAGGTAATCTAATCAACTTATCCAGTTTAGGTTTAATGAAGTGAACGTCCTAATCAGTTTGTTCTCGGTTTGTGTTCTAAATAATGACAAGGAAACGTGTCACAGAAAGCAAAACAAACAGAGTAGATTTATCATCGGCAGACAAAGCAGTCAAAGTAATCATTCACTAACTATATCTACAACACCACAGCTTAATTGAGACTATTGTAATTTACACTGGGTTAATTAGTTTCAGCAAACATGTAGTTACCGAGCACAGGTTGTTCAAAAGCATCAGTTATTCTTTCCCTGAGGCTAAAGGCCAAATGAAACACTGCATTCTTCTGATTACTTTATTAGTGAATGTGGATTTAACAAGCCAAACCTGGGTTAAGGCTTTTGGTTTTTTCCACCAGTATTTATACAAAGGGCAACAATATGATCTGAATCATAATACTGAAGGTGTATGGGTGCAAAGCCTCTTTACTGTTTGTACCTAATCTGATCAGATTGGGTCAGTTCAACAAGGTTTGGTTAACACAGTAACAGCCTAAAGTGCTGCTCTGATTATAGCTCTTATCAGACTTAAAGTATGAGACAAGTTCCTGAGAAGGCTTTGTGAAGCACTGTGGATATGTACAGGAAAAGAGGAGCCCAGCGTTGTGAAATGTAAGGATGCGAGCTAGACATGTAAAGGTAAGCTAACGACATAGATGGACCACACAGCTACCTTGGTTCGGTGTCACACAGGTGCTCATATGCTCCCAAACAAACATGGAAGTTTCTGTACTCTTCTGGGATTTTGACTTCAGTGCTTTATCTCAGTTTTAATAGTGCAGCTTTGTCTTTTGTTTTTCATAGATAATGGTGAAGCACAAAAAAATAAGCTAGAATATTATTTAATATAATAACGGGATTCTTTAATTTTCTGCACTGATGAACATTGACCCACCCCGGCATGCTATATGCTTGAAACTGAAACTTCAGCTGATGGATTTACCTACTTTATGATATTTTGGCCAGTACTTCTCTCACTATTAGTGGATTCCAATGGTACATTAAAATGTTATTTCTGTGCATTGAACACACCCTTTAATGCAAAAGAAAAGCAACATCATCGCAAAGTAAAGTAGCCTGAAGTAGCAGAAAACGTTTATTTTACTCCAGAGCTAATATGTTATTGAGCCAACCTGCCAAAGCTCCTAAAACCTTGATAGACAGCATTGCAGTGAGTTGTGCTTGATTATTTGTGGAAACTGTTCATAAATGCATCTCTCTAAATGCTGTGACATGAATAGATCTTTAGCAGATAACTTATTGCTTTCCTCATTCTGAAAGTAGCCAAAACATGTGAGGGGTTAATAATTGTACCATTTTGTTGAAGAATTTTTATTTACTGTATCTATTTTTTCTTACATCTGTCTTCTTTTGAAATGTGAGATCTGCCGTAGTAAATGATGACTTCATTGAAAGTCTTTGGGCAACTTCTAAGCAATGCTGCCCAAAGCCACATGTTGTTTAGATTTTTAACTCCAAACTCCAAAGTGACATTTAGATGTATGATAGAGAACAGTCGGTCAGCACCTGGCAGCCTACTAATCTAATAAGGGAGAATAGATTAGATCCAGGATACCCTCGACTCCTCATCCTCTGGGTCTCCTGAACCAGAGAGAGCTTAGAGCTGGAAATAAGATTTTCATTTACACCCTAAAATCCACTGGGAACTCAACTCCATAGCCCTCCCAGAAGCAGCCATGAAGCCAAGAAGCAATACAGGCTCAGAGCACTCGGTTGACGACCAATATGTGCTTGACTGTCTGCGTAGCCAGCTGTGATTATGCTGATCAGGACGTTATCTACTTTGTTACTCATCTTTCTCTGTCTCGCCTCATTTCGCATATTTTCTTTCTGCTTGTGCGTGTGGCTTTAAAGCTCACACACACACAGCTGCAACCCACATGCTGCTCCTGCTGCCTGCCTACTGTCTAAGTACTCAGTGACAGGCACACCTGCGTGCATACACAGGCAGAGGCCCTACATGGTGTGATGCGTGCTGTTTTCTGTAATTTCACCCTCTCCGTGGGGTGAGGAATAATTATACCGCTCAGTGATTCCACATCTCTGCATCTAACTTTGCCATCCATCCTCTCTGATATTCACACAACAGTCATCTCATTTCTTAGATCTTATTAGCCTGAATATCTTATAAAATTACTCTTTGCTACTTAAATCCTTTAGACCGGACAGCAAATAAAGTAGAGAGCCAAGCTTTGTCACGAGGGTCAAGAGATTAAAAGAGTGAAGATATGCTCACATTTTTCAATCTTCAATTGTTTACATATCAAACAATTAGTTTTATATCCTTCCCCTTTCAATTAAAAAACAAAAAGTGTCACAGAAGATGATTTTCTAGAACTGGACGATCAATATCAATATATACAGCATCACAATATTGATGACATGACCTTTACATACATTTTAACCATATTTCAATATACATAACAGTCTATAAATGCAGCATTTGTCACTGACTGACGTTCAAAGCTAATATTTGATATGTTGGAGGATTTTTATAAACATTGCTAAATATTTGTCATTTTAGTATAGACTGATATGTTGTGTGAATTCTTGGCTGTCTTTCTAAGGCTTTTATTTTTTCCAACATAAATATCAAAATTATATCGTATCAACTGAAAATTAAGAAATGTATCGTCATATAAATTTTGTCCATGTTGTCCAGCTCTGTGATGTTTCTCCCTTAATAAACAATATATACAGTGATCCCATTCTGTCTCTTTCCTCCAACCGCAATATTTTTTTCCTTATAATTATTGTGCCTTGTACCACAGACACCCATAATTAACACCGCGCTTCACTTTAATCCTCTCCCTATAGAGAACAAAACTAACCTCAGACTGTACAACAACAAGGATAGTCTGTACTGATTCTGTGTGCTGAAAGGACAAGAAACACACATAATTTCCAAAATATGAGATATTTCCAAAATAGTTTCTTTTAAAGTACTTTCAAAAAGCCAAATGACAAATATCTAAATAAAAATGTATTTTTCATGGTCCTGAATTTAGAAAACTGGCATTCAGTTGAAGTTATATCTACATTTCTGACAGATTCAAGGTGAATCTGCAGCAGTGTGTTCCTAGGAAAAGAACCAGTGTCAGCAGCAGGTAGATTATTGACACTAAACCCTGTAGGATAAACAGCATTCCATGTTCCTTCCACTTTATAAATCCAACTGATTCTTGTTCCACATACAACTCTCTACCAAAACAGCCTCTCTAATTCTTTCCAAATAGCACTACTGGACAGATCCCCCTCAGCTGTAACAAGACACAATTATTTTGGAGGAAAAAGTGTGGACTTGGCTCATCTGCTGCTCTGAACACGCCAGTGAAAATGTTGAAGGAAATAGCAGGAATTTTCAGAGACGGGTTGAAACAACTTTAG
Organism: Jordanella pulchra; assembly: GCA_034780135.1. NCBI lineage: Eukaryota > Metazoa > Chordata > Actinopteri > Cyprinodontiformes > Cyprinodontidae > Jordanella > Jordanella pulchra. The sequence goes on along the minus strand of JAUZNJ010109072.1, from coordinate 11,122 downwards.
TGGATAATCCAACAGGATTTAGAAAAGGTCAGGTGATATGTCTGCATAGATTGCAGTTCTCTCAGGGAGCATAAAACAATAATAACACATTAGGTCTGTGAAATACTGACCCCAGTTAACCAGTTTGCAATTTCCTCTAAATTTCTGCAGAATTCACATACATTTAAAGCTGAAATATTTTTATTTGACAATGAGTGATTCTAAGGTTTGACGCCCTGTTTTGGGGTCTAATAAGTGGTAATTTTGTGTTTGTGTGGTATCTTATTAAATGAGTAATGACTTAAAGAATATTGGATATTGGATGCAAAAATATTCAGATTGCTTTTAACAGTTCACATCAATTTATAACTACACTCGAAAAAAATATTTTGAGCTACATCAGTGGCAGCTTCCACTGACATTGAATGTGAGATTTGGCATTGAAAGTCAAAAAGTGTAATTAAAAAAAATTGAATATTCAAACCCTGAAAAGTGAATCAATTAAAATTCAAAATATCATCTAAAAAAGTCAAAACTGAAAATACTGTGTTTTTTAGTTACAGCATTCATTCAATAGGAGATGTTTTCAGAATCACTGCAGAGTTCCTTCAGCTAAGATGTCACTACATGCTGGCACTATTTTTGTGTTCAGTGGTCATGGCTAAACTGAAGGCTCCTTTAGAGTCCTTCTCTCATTTAGCTCCATAGCCAACATGTTTTTGTCCTGGAATACAGGTCATCACTAAACTTAATTTGAAGCCCAAATTACTGAATTACTTAAGTTTTTTACAGTCAAAATATAATAATATCAAAATGAATACCTTTACTTGTGGTTGAGCGCTTGATTTGCCCTCCATTAGTTTACTACTGGTAGATGAAGAGGAGTACCGCAAAAATGGAAGGACCCTAAAGGGGCTTTCAGTTTAGCCCCGCCCCCACGGGTGGCAGACTATCACTGATTTAGCTCCATAAAAATGTAGCTCCAGCTTTAATAGACTGCTTCAGTTAGTAACAAGAAATAAAATGAAGTTGATCCAACTTATTTTATTTAGCTTATAAGTTTGCAAGGCGAATAAATTAAGTCAAGCAAACTAAATGTTATTACTCCTTAACAATTGAAGCAATTATATGAAGTAGGAGCTTTATTTTCTTTTTAGAGTTAACAAACTTTAACCTGACGCACCAACACCAATCACTGGATTAGTACAAAATAAAGATTTTCTTCAAGGATTAATTTGTATTTAGCCTCATCATTCTTCCCACTGATTCTAACCAACTTTCACTAAATGTTGCCACAAAGAGAAAAGCATTTCCAAAGCATCATGCTGCCACTACCATGCTTCATTAATATTTATTTTTTTTCCATTTATGGATTGAACAGAGCTTACATTATAATATGACAAGATTCCTCTGTACTGACCTTATCTGGTGTCTTTACTTTATATTAAACCTTTAAAGCCAAGTGTATCTTATTTGATACATGAGTCTTTCACACCTCTGCATCATGAGTGGGATATTTTTGTTCTTGAAAACCCAGAATTACACAATTAAACACATGTAGTGAGGAGAAAACATATAAAATATTATACAGAAATGCCTAATGTATCAAAATCGACGCATATAAATTAACTAATTTCACTTATACAACATTTAAGTTTATTTCGTTTGCTAAAAAAGTTCAATGACAACTCTAATTTAAAAAAAAATTGAATTTTCTGTCCATCATTTCATGGCTGTAAAGGGTTAATGCTGTTTGGACTCTGTTCATCAGTGTGATTTATTGATGTTTTTTGTTGCACTAGTTTGGATGTATGAAGTAAAAAGGCTAGAAAACACATGCATGTAAAACTTTCTATTCATGATTTGATTAAAAAAAAAGTTTATCCATTTCCTCCCTTTCATTATTTAACACATAATTCCATTTTTTTTCACAGAAATTACATAAAGACTTGTGCAGGCACTGTTCAAGTACTCTGAACTTGTCGATGTTGTGTTGTGGTACCGTTTAGCCATTTGGAGTTGTACTGGGCTGTGCGCAGCGGGGGCATGCCGCCCAGACTCCTGTATATGACCGGGTCGCGTCCTGAGAAGTCAATGACGGTGGCAGCGTAAAGCTCTCCACTTTCTGTTACCACGGCCGTGGAGTTGTGACGAGGGTCATAGGGGCAACGCGCCACGCCGTTCACACGCTCCAGCACTCTGCTGATGTTGCCCACCTTCAAAGAAGCAAAGATAAGAAGAGAAAAATCAAAACCTGGAGGGATGACAATGAATTTATGTAAAGGATTTCCTCACTCTACCTCTCTGGTGATACATAGAGGCTGGAAAGCATTAGTGCCACAGGTCATGACCTCAGTCTTGTTCACCAGCAGGACTCTGATGTAGTTCTGGCATTCCATCTGGAAAAATCAAAAATATATGAAAATGAAAGCTTGTGAAAGGTAACAGCAGGGTAAAATCTGTATTTTGTTCCCTGCATACTGTAGAACAAATTACTAAGGAGAACAATGGAGCAAGTTTTCTGGTGCTAAATTGGCACGCAGCGTCTGCAGCTTTCATTCGTGGATCCATTGTTGAGAAATATGAACGCTAGTTTGGAAGAAAATGGTGGATTATTTGTGGCATTGACAAAGGCTTGAAGTCAAATACATGTTTCCGCACAAAGAATCAAATCTTCTCTAACAAAAGTGTGGCATTGATTTATAGGTCTTTGCTGCTGAGAAGTGAGGTAATTGCAGTAAAGAAAATAGTTTTGTGCGTTTTGACTTCAGTTTTCACCCCATGGGCTCTGTGGGAGATAAATATGATTTTGCAATCAGTTCCTGCAAAATCACATGAAAGAGACAATTGAAGTCAGCAGCTGTTCGCAGACATTTCTCAAAAGGACGTCCTTTTTAAGTGTCCCAATACATCCCCATGGGTGCGTTTATTCACATTTCCCTCCCCTGTCGCCTTAGCTCTCCCTTATGGAGCACAGAAAAACAACTTTTGATTGAAGGCTCTGAAATATTGCTCCTGTTCAGAGCTTTCCCAAGAGACTAACAAGCACCAAGGCAGAAGATATCAAAATGGCCTCACTGTACGCCAATTTGTACTGACACGAAGCGCTGTAATTGGGGGCGTGCTGGAGGTTACCTCTGTTTTGCCTTTGCTCTGACATGACTTCCTGGTTTCTTCATCCGGTGCCCACTCTGTCGCCTAGGAAACAAACACAAGATGACAAAGTGGTGACAAAGAGGCTGAAATGTGCAGACTTTCCTGAGGTACTTTAAAAGTTATACAACAACTGACTTCTGCTTGTGCAAAAGGCACGCTAAAAAGACGCCTGAAAAGACTTTAACCTTACTGCTGTTTGTTTATTGTGTACACATTGCGATTGGCTTGCCAGCAAAGAGCCCATTGGAGTGAAGAGGCAGCGAGGCAGCCGGAGCGCCGAGGATAGCATTAGCATCTAAATGGCTTTTTTCTTTCTCATTCTTCGACTCCTTCTTGAAAAGTTTGCAACCCTCACCTCCTCTGCCCTGTTCCACCGACATCTCCATGAGCCAATTATTTTCCTGTTGATGGTTACAGTAGGTTTTGGGATTAATTATGGATGCAGGCAGCATCAGCTGCAGTGCAAACACACTAATGCATGTACACATGATTCTTGGCCCACGGAGCTCCGCTGGATCCTGTTAAGTGGGTTGAGAGATGGTCCTAATTTGGCCTGAGCTGTGCATGAGCAGGTGCCAGAGGCCCCCTTATGTGTCACTGGCCTCATTTCACCTCCCGTCTCCTATCTGGGTTTCAAAAGGCACCACAATTATTAGATCTGTCAAAAGCCTTAATATCGTGGCGGCATCATTTTCAAACAGAAACTTTAAAAAAATCTTTCAACTGATTATCTTTAGTTATTCACACAATTATTGTTATCTTTTCTGTAAGAATTCTGTAAAACCCTGATTTAGATTAAATTTCTTATTGTATTCTTTGATAACATCTCACAAGGTTGGAACAGAGAGAGGGAGAGAGTGTTTCTTAAACAAGATTCTTCATGCTGGTTATGTTTTTTGGATCACTTTGCTGCTGAAAGACCCAATGACAGTTTGGTGGTAAAGCCCATTAGTCTTCTACTTTAAATCTGGTGGTGTTTAGCTTACTTCATAATCCTAAATTCTCTAGAAAGGTTCACTAACAGTAGCAATAATGCATTTTTTATAATAATCCTCTGCGAATTAGCATACCTAAACAAATTTTTAAAACATTTCTTGAATATCTTTTTTTTTAGCTTTTTACGGCACTAGTGGCTCGTTTTTCTGACAGTAGGCTGACAGGAAAGGGGGTATAAGAGAGGGGGAGAGACATGCGGGAAAGGACCACAAGCCGGATTCGAACCTGGGTCGCCCGCGTCGAGGACTAAGGCCTCCATACATGGGTCATGCGCGCTAACCCCTGCGCCACCTGCACACCCTGAATATTTTTAAAGAACTGTAAATAACAAAAAAGGCAGGAAAACTCAATTTAATGCTCAAAAATACCACTTGCCAATTCATACATATTTTAGACAAGAAGATTTTTCATCTGAAATATAAAACTTTTTTATTTTTGAGCAGTTTTTCCTTAAGTACTGAACCTTTCCACGTGTATGTTGGTGTTGGGCCTCATGAAAACTTGCACCTAAATCCAGGGTCCGAAGGAGGATTGTTTCTTTTCTTTTTTTTCACATAGGCTCTTTGTTAGAACCAGAAAAGCCCACATGGGGGGGCTCTCCACAATGTGCCCTTTTGGTCTTTTTCTTGACTAATGTTATTTGTAGAGGGGTGCTAACATCAGCCCACTTTTCATAAAGCCCATCTCTTCCACTAGAAGGGATGGTTCAAAAAAACTTGGACTAACCTGTATCATTTGGTAAATGTTGCTGCTTTTGTAGCTTTATCTATTTTGTAGGAGACCTGGAAAAAATGGTAAATAAACCATGGCTAACTGCTAATGTTGCTAACGCTATATCCACATAAAAACACGCACACAAACTCCTTGCGAGAAAAAAAAAGGGTATCAAAAGGAGTCTAAATGAGCTCTACATATTTTTTTTTATCCTGAAAATGATTGACTTTTAAGAGAATTTCCAAAATATTAACCAAAATACCACCTTTTGAATTTATTACAGTAAGTAGGTTGTTCTTTCATTAAAAAGCATGTTAACGATAAATCGATTGCTTATTTAGTTTCATTTCAATAAGCATTTGATCCAAACAGCCAAATCCAAAACATGTTTTATTGTCAGTGAGAAACAAAGAGACTTTTTGATCATTTACATGCATAGACCAGTGGATCCTAAACTTTTCTTACAGGGTTCCTACCTTTAGTTAACAAAAACTTTTTTGTGCTTCCAACCAAATTATCCCCCTCCTCCAATCAACCTTTTCAACAGTTGAACAGAAGAAATATCAACTACAATAAACAGAATGTAGAAAAGAAAATACAATCTATTTAAAAATTACAAAACTAAACCTGTTAATGTAAGGGTAATTATTTAAACTGTACCAAAAAATTCTACATTTCTATAAATACTTTTTTTTGGCATAGAGCAAAGTACATGTAAAAGTACAAATGAAGAAAATAAACAGTTCACATCTCGTTGTTTACATATATTTCATTTTTTGTAGGGTGTTATGTTATTAAATCACATGACAAAAAAATCAGGATTGTTGCTCCTCGAGTTAAATAAAACTGGACTAAGTTATATTTTACTGTATTTAGGTAAGTTCTCTCTTTTTTTTTTTTTTTTACTGTTTATGCGAGAAATTGTATGACTGTGGCACCTTTTTAATGCAGGCCTAATATTTCAGTGGATTTCTGCTAAAAGGTGACTTTTTATATAGATGCTGAGTTTCGTATCTGTGCACAAGCTTTTTTTGTGCAAAGGCATGGTTCACATATGAGGCATCTGGTCGTGCCAACATGTCAACCTTTGCTGCATTCCCAAGAATAACTCAGGTTCTCGTTCAGGCTTGTGGCCTGCGGCTAAAAGAACTGCACCTCAGGGTCAGGGCATATTTACACTGAAAAGAAACAGCCTGCTAAGGATCACTGATGATAAGTTTCCAAACAATTAGATAAACTTTAACAAAAAAAGCTTATTTAATTGCTTAACATAGAGTTATTTAAAAGCCTTAGAGATATGAAGTATTAAAAAGTATGATTTTGTTAAACAGTATTATTTCTTAACATGAAATTCTAATTAAATTCAATTAATAATTTTTCCAATTTTAATAGATTTTACACTTCTTAAAATTGTCTATCACTATGTCTTGTCTAAAGTCAACTCTCATGAATGATCAGTCACTTTCATATATTGTATAAATGACCTTTAAAAGACAATGGAGGTTTACAGGTAATGCTCCATTTTAAGTACAGCACAAAAACGTTGGGGTAAAAACACAAATAAATGAACTGTATTCACAGTGGAGCTCATCTCTAACACCTTCTTTATGCGCAGCTTTGGCCAATTTCACTTTTTTTAGTGTCTTGCAGGGATATCACTCTTACTCTCTTTCTTAAGTTTTAATTAAAGCTTAGCAGAACAGCCTAAATCTGTACAGGAATATAGTAAGAAAAAAGGCTCTAGTTAAAATTTAAATAGAAATAAATGTACTTTGAGTGAAGCAGAATCTTCCTGGGGATAAAATGTTCAGTTTTTAATTTGCTGAGCCCAAAACAGCTCACTTTGGTCTGTTTTTTATTTTTTTGTTTTTTTTTCATCATAGTTCATGGAATTTATGCATTGGAATTTATGCACTTTCCTCAAAGGAATCGAAGATCATAATTTAAGGTGTGTGGCATCTACATAAATTCTTGCTAATGAGTAAAAATAGCAGCCTGCACACCACAGATCCCAGGTTTATGAGCTGTATGAATATGTCCATGATGAGCTGGGAATCACCTTGGTTTTCATATTTCTTTAGCCATATTTCGTCACGGCAGTTGATTTTGTTTTCTTAATACGAACAGATGAGAGGATAGCAATTAAATATTGTAAGGGCAAATCTTGATGGTGCTCGATGCATCTCAAGGAGCTTTCAGCGAAGCAGCTTGGAGCAGATTTTTTTTTCTTACTATCAGTTCTGAATATTAAATTGAAAACAAAAGAACTTTAAACATCTGCTGCCATATTTAAAGAGACATTTTCTTAAATCTATGATAAACCTCAGTGTAGGTTAAACATAACTTGATGCATTCCTACTTTGCGGAAAGTTAAGCTCATATCACCTTTTTTTCTAAACTGCACCAAAAATTGGCATATCTGAAAGGTTATTTTTAATCTTCTCCAAAGCTGAAGAAATGAAAGGCATTTTATGAATTAGAGGTAAAAGAAAAAGTAGACAGAAGAAGGTTTAGTGGAGCATGAGTAAATTAGGCTAAAATAACAATTGAAACTTTTGTCACCATCTGAAAGTGTACAGTAGGTTAGAGGTGTGATTGAGACAAATCCATTAGCATCATAAAGTTATATCAGGTTTTTGTAGCTATTAGAAGAGTGGGCTGTGACCCATACTGATGGTTAAAGCGAAATTTTCTGGTACCAACAGCAAGTCCCTTCAATTAAACTTTTGTTTTTCAGCTAAACTGGAAGAGGAGACTGACCGTGTAAAATGGATTTTGGGTCAAAACAAAACATTGGCTCAGTAAACTTATGAAGAAGAAAAGTATCTCATGGACTCTGCAGGAGCTCAATGTTCTATTCACATTACTGCAGCAGGCAAACAGAGCGCAGACCGTCAACAACCTATAATCCGCTTCCCCTGAGTGCAGAGAGCTGCGTGGCACCTGTCAGTCAGAAACCGGATCCGCCCCTCCTCCGCTGCAGTACATCAATCTGCTGGCTGAAATGAAAACACTGCTCCTCCTCAACCTCCGCCTGTCAGTCCCTGTCAGCCAGGCGACTAATGGGATGACGTCATCGTAAACACACACACACGCACACAAGAGATGGATGCCTTTCCGATGAATCACAGCTTGGAGAATTACCATTTCTTCTGCAGGGCCCCATCTACAAGAATCCCCGTCGGCTTAACCCGCTGACCTTCACCAAAAACTGCCACCCTCCTCTCCCTCTCCGTCCTGCTCTCTTAGTTCATTTCTTCTTTCTTCGCATTGGTCTGGAACAAAGCCCCACTCACACACAGCCTGTGAGAATACCAGCCCTGCCTCGGCTTCCTCTTCCTCAAATTCCTTCCCTAGGCTCCAAAACGTGAATGGCCCAACGGCCGCCAACAGAGTGAATCGAAGCAGCGAGCTGAAGTCTGTGTTTTTAAAGCGGGCTCTCATTTATTCTCCATTATTTGCAATGCAGGCAAGCCGATCCGTTTTACATTCGTTTGAATTAAATTATTTTAAAAATCAGCTTAGGAAAGATTAAAAGGCAAATCCTTAAATACGATGTCAAATGAAAATAGCCTTTATATGGGGAAAAAAATAAAACTGCTCAGTAGAAATTCCCATTTCAACCTATAGACTAAAAGACAAATTCCCCAGCTAAATGGATTAGAAAGATCCATTGCATGCTGCAGCTAAAAAAAACGTGGCAACATGAAAAACACTAGATAATTGCAAAGACACGCACTTAAGATTCACTCAGAGTAACTGGGTAACTGAAGAGACTGTTCACCGAAACCTAACTAAGAATTTTAATCAACATACAGTAAAAGTCAGTTTACAGACACCATCCAGAGACTTAGCTGTTTTTCAAAGAAGAACTGGTAATAATTTAGGTTTCTAGATTTGCAAAGCTGGGAGAGACAAACTCTACAAGAACTTTAGCTGAAATAGAACGACATATAACGAAGAATATTTCTATAAAATACTGAATGAACGGGGATGAACAGAAATAGACGCCACACCTACACAACATTCCTTCTGCTTTAAATTTGTGCATAACTAGAAATTGGTCTGTGACATATCCTTTGTTTGATTGTTTGTTAAACCTGTTTGCATAATGCTGTGTGGTGGGGAATTAATTGTATAACAAACTGAACACGATAATGGCAGCATCATGCTATGGAGATGTTATTCTGCAGTACACAGAAAACAGGCATTCATTTAAATTTACCTTTAATTTATTAATGTTAAGTTCTACTCTTGTGTAATATTTCAGAAAAACAGAGTAAAGATGTGGCAACATGGTAACATGCTAAATGGTTGAAATAATTATTTATCAATGCCTGGTGCTTGGCTTGTTCACTGCTAACTTACAATTATAAATAAACCGAATGTGATCACATCCTGTCCATAGAAATTTAGACAGTTAGTTTTCCCATTGATCATCTGAAGGTAACAATAATCTAAGACTCGCCTGTTCTTATATACTGCTGCCACTTTTATGCTTCACCACAAGCCCAAGTGGGAAGAGGTGTTATTATTTCCAGCTAAAGTTTCAGGGGAAGCCAGAGTTCATTTCCATCATTTAGTTAGACCAACATAAATCTTTAACCCCTGCCACCATTTCCCTTCACTAAACTGAAACTTGACACCCCATTTCTCCCAATTTCACCTTCTGTTAGCAAAGTGAAATACTTACCCTACGGCTACTTTCCCTAAAGGAAGTAAAAGAGTCGAGCTAGATAACTTGGGGGGAAAAAAAAGAGCAAATAAGATTGCAGAAAAATACAATTAGCACCACGATCGAGGATTCATCACTTTTAGTGCCTAAAGATGGTCTCTTGGCTCGGAAATGAATTCCTATTTTTACGAGGCACAGAGACAGAAAATGATAGAGCTGAAAATACTAATGAAGTAAGTCGGTGAACAGCGCTAAATGCAAACCTGCTCGCTCCTGAAATGTGTGGCTGTGTTGATAAGCCTGCCTCTCACTGACACACTGCTAACATCATGTGTGACAACTAATTAGAATTCATGAAATACTGGCAATAAGTGTGTCAGGGGAATAATGGCTGTTTGAATTGGAGCTGTCTGACACCTGTTAAAGTCAAGACAGATTTGTGTTTCAGCGTGAAGAAGATCGGCGCTAAAGGTGTAAATTTAGAACATGGATCTGCTTCAAACTGATGAAAAGAAAAAAAACTGTATCTATCTCTTATGGAGAAAGGAATTCCTTCACTAATCCTAATATAAATAAATCCTCAAAAACAGTGTTGAGTTTTCAGACGGAGCAGATAAAGCTAGTAAAAACCTACAATTCCTCTTTCTTTTACAGGATTCCAGCTTTTAACTTTGATTCCAACCCCCCTTTTTTATATGTAGTCTATCATTTCAGACAACAACCCACATCCGGCGTAAAAACAGACACTCACCACTTGACATTATGGACAAATCTGTCAGCAATTGTTGCCCAGTTGGGCCAGAAGAGCAACACTCATCCACCAACGCAGCAACGCAGTGAACAGCTACTGTTCACAGGTCTCAACCACTTGTGAAACGGCTGGTAATGTTCCAAAAAAAAAAAAACATTGTATAATTCCTGCATAACACAAAATACTGAAATATCTACATTATTTACCGCAGAAATGTATGGCTGCTCAGAGCTGCAGCTTGTTTTGCTGTGGCTGGACTAAGAGCTAGTCATTAAAAAACGAATCTGGTTTCTTCTCAGCATGAAATCAGGGTGCAATCAATCAGGCTCAAATTACTAGAATAATTAATTGCTAACACAAGTTTTTGTAATTAAAATACAACCTACCTTATAAAGTAGAACAAATGCATATAAACTTTGAATACCATGGGTATTAATTGTATGTAATAGTCATATTAAAATGCATTCACTTTGTGCTAAAGTCAGTGAGTCCGAACTCTTTGGTAAATCTCACATCAGGTTACAGGCAGACGTATAAAGTCAAACTGTGATTCAATTATAATAAGATTCACATTAATTAGTCTGACTGTGGATATATGTTTGGTAAGGTATGGATGCATTTTTTTAAGTGCTTTCTTTGTAGATTAACGGCCTGACTGCCTGGCTAAAATTGCATGTTCTCTTGCCTTTCCCATTTTAGGAATGGCTGAGAGGAATGGCTCCATCTTTTGTTATGTATACAAGGGGCAAAAGGAAATCGAAGTTGATTAAAAATAATTTAAAATTAAAGCCGCAAGCGGCGATGAGCGGCCCTCGCAGCTCCGCGCCCGCCGGCCTGCCGCGACCGCGGGC
>JAUZNJ010109062.1:0-20289 GCA_034780135.1 Jordanella pulchra | reverse complement strand
ATATAAGGAAAATTGTTGATATTCCTATGTAAAATCGTGTACTTCAATCAATATTTGTGTTTTATATTATAATTTCTTTATGTATTACTATCCTTAATAAACAGTCTTTGTTCTAACATAAGGCATTTCATTTCATCCCATGTTGCCAGATTTGGTATCCCAATCAACTCTACACATCCAGCTTAGGAATATACACATTCTTAAGATTATGATTTGACACTAGACTTGAACTTCATCAACCATAGTGTTTTCTGTAGATTTTATCGGGCTGTCTGTCTCTGCTATAATCGGTTTGTACTGAAACCATAATTTCCGTCTGGGATTATTTAAGTATGTCTGATTCTAATTCTGATCTGTTCCCCCTGTCTAAATTAGTCATAAAGAGGCCCAGTTTTTTCATTTTTTGATTATAAACATCTGTTATGAAGACAAATCACTCCTGAAACTTAGGAGCTGATAGACCTTTGTTTTGTAAAGTTACAAGGGGGAACACATTAAAGCAGGCCACCCTGCTATAGACCAGCTGATTTTCATTCTGTTTTAATGTCACCTAAAAATGGGAACATCTCGTCACATTCCTTAATTTTGAAAATATTAATGTTACAGGCTGTGTTCTATTTAGCTATCAGTATTCTAGAGGAGAGATGCTTAGCTTTGAACCTGAAGAAGGAAGTGAGTTTGTGGAGGAAGAGTTAAAGTTCTGAAAGTTAGTACAGAATGAATTTTGCGTAACATCTCTTAGGTAAATGTACGGATTTTTATAGGTAAAAAACTATACAAAGTGTTTCCCAACACAGAGGTTTCTCTGCAACTCCTCCTATCTTTGACAGTCAGCAACACACTGGGAGAACAACACTTCTCTAAATAGGATTTGGTAAAAGAAAAAGAAAAAAAGACAAGCAAAAATAAGTCAGTAACCTTATATTGATCATAACATCCTTTGTGAATTGGATTTTAACAAAATCACTACTGTTTGTTTAGAAGACTAGGAAAAAGCACCTGTAAAAGGGTAAGACTGTGCTTTACTAAGGGATTCAATGCAACTTGTTTATATTTTTTTAAAGTTTTAGTTATGCACTGAATTAAGAGGAATCCATTTCTGCTTAGAAATTTAACCAAAATCTAAGGGAAATATTGCTTTATATCATCTTCAGTCCTTAATAAAAACTCTTTATGCATGCCGACTCTAAAAGCCCTTGATAAAATGCCAGCAAACAACCATAACTGTAGGATATTAGAAAAAATACATGTTATTGTAAATTGAAATGTGTAGAATGAACTTGTTATTTATGACTTGTTAATAAAATAGAAAATACTATGTTGCTTCTGGTGCCTGATTTTGTGTTTATCCTATTCTCTCTTTAGAGTCAGTTCAATCAATGAGAATATTATTTTTGAGAGATTGTAGCATACAACCTTGGTGTAGTTTTACCAGATACCTGATAATGTGAGAAACTAAAGTTCTCTGGATGTATTACTTTTAATCTTTTAAAAGCTGCTTAGATATGTAATTATTTACTGGGACTATGTGTGCTGATGACTAATCTTTGTTTTGTTTTAGCGGGCAAAATGACTACAGCTGCTGTTTGCTTTTCCATATAGTTTTGGAGCCGATACTTCTGTTACTAACGCATAATTAGGTGTGATAAAATCACCTGCAAGAGGGCTGGCGTTAGGATGCAATATTCCTTGAAGTTAAAACCATGTTTCAGATTCCTGAACAGCGTAGTTATCGGTGAGAATGTCACAGGGCCTTAGATGGCATTTTTAAGAGAATATGGTATGTGTCAAATTTCAGGTTAATATTTTTAATATAAAGGTAGACAGTATGTTTGTTTACAAAGTAAAAGCGCGGTGAGGGCGGAGCTACGCTACGCCAGAGGAGTCTGAGTGTCACGCATGCGCACTGAGTGACATACCGGCGACGGCTGTTCAACGGTGGCCTAACGAATACAGGGGATTACGAGCCCAATCTGACAGGTCAGAACATTACAAATACATAATATGTTAATCTTATGATTTTTATCTAGGGGGTTAATTTGGAGTAAATGTTAAGATTCCAATCAGAGGCGTTTGCGAGTATTAGGTTGTCCGATGTGGTGAGGTGGGATCATTACGGGCTAACATCCAGTTAGCCCCTGTTCGGCTGCTAGCTCTGGGTGCTGAATGCGGCCAGCACTGGCTGTGACATAACAAACCTGACCGATTGGGCACATCGTGCTACTTCTTACTTTTGCATTTTTATTTGTCTGAATTTTTAACTCTGTACTTGCATTATTAAATAAAATGTTGGTTTGCTAGTAGATAAGGATGTGCAAAGCCACATTAAGCTAACCCTGTTAGCAGTGTATCTTGAAATGTTGTCAGTTAAGCAATGTTTGTTTAGGGGAATGATCTACTTAGTAGCTGTTTAAGATTAAAAGCAGCTGAGACTGCACTGGTGATAGGAATTGTTCTGCTTAGACTGACAATTTTCACTTTAGTCCATCTGGGGATATGTATATAAATACTATGATGCAGGCATGTATTCTTTAAGTGTTAAATTTCTAATTAAATCTGGCTCTATAACAATAAAAAAAACATTAAAACAATAGACATTTTTATTGCCAGGAATAATGAACTGACGATTTGCCCTCAGTAGTGCCACCTCTAATCCTTATGTTTATTACAGTGCTGTTTACAAGCGAAGGAGCATTAGCAGTGGAAAGGCTGCCTGTAGGACATATATATCTGTCATAGTCTTAGTTCAAAAACTGAAAGGTCAATGGTACTTGAGTAGCAAAACCCAATAAAATGGAGAAAATAGAACAATCTTTCTTATTTCATAATTACTAATAAAGGCTTTTCCATTGATTATCACACATTTTCAACATTTAGTTTCTTGTTGTAAAAACATTTGTGTCAAAAGCGATCCTTCTGTTAGATTGGTATGTTTTTTATTTATTTAATACAGATAAGTTACTTATAATGAAAAAGATAGCTTTAGATCTTAATCCTCCAAGGCTATGGAACCAAATTCGGTCAAACTAACTATTCTGTGTGGTGGTCTAACTGTGTATAATTTCATGAAATATGAGCTGTCAAGCTAAATCAGTGTGCTGGAAAGTATACGAATAAAAATATCTGATTAAAATAGTGGGATTGCTTTGTGTGTTTTTAATTTTTAGTTTTGCCTATTTTATACCACCCCTTTGTAACAATATGCTTAAATCATAATACATTAGTTCAGATTTCTGTGGAGAAAAAAGGTGAATATAAATACTTAAATATATCTCCATTTTGTATACATTATTTGTTGAACACTATATGTTACCCTCTGCTTTTATCTTATACTTTTTTTGTTCGAAATATTTTATATTTTTTCATTCTAAACCCTATTTGGGGCTATCAGGAATATTGTGAAGCAAGCAAGCTGGATATTTTTATCACCCAATTTTCTTCAACTACACTATGAGTAGGAAAACTTAATGTTGCCCTAAACTTTTGATTGTCAAATCAGTTCATTCATGCAGTTTCAAACGAAAAGTTGTGCAGCTGCCATCTCCATTTTATATTCAAAAGAACGAGTTGACCAGCACATGTATGGGAATATTTATCAGCAGTGAAACTATCTTTGCTTAATTCTATCCGAGCTTGTCCTAATTATAAATGCTTGTATTTTATCAGGCTGCACCATGAGTCAGGGTAAGGACAATGCAAGACTCAAGAGCTACAAGAACAAGTCTCTCAACACAGATGAGATGCGAAGGAGGAGGGAAGAGGAAGGTCTGCAGCTCCGCAAGCAAAAAAAGGATGAACAAGTAGGTAGTCTTTTAGAAGAAATACTTTACTGAAAGCTTTCATACTTCTTGAACTTTTTCACATTCTGAACTCAGACCTCAATGTCTTTTATCGGGATTTTATGTATTGAATTGAAATGCACAAAAAGTTCATCCAAAGTATCAGTAAATATAGAATCACCATTACTGCAGACTGATAGAGGGCAATATAAGGTTGGATTTTATACTTAAGGTATCATGATATGACTTTAAATCCCTTTTGTGTGCATATCTCATGTATACATTCAGTGGCTGCCGTGCTAAAAAACTCTCATCCAATAGTGTGGTATTATGGGTAAACAGAGAATAATGTCAGGGAAGATACACTGCAATTATTATTGTCGCCACAAGTTTCATCAATAATATCACAATAAAATATTTGTTTCCTATATTAAGAAAAACAAAACAAAAGCAGTTCATATGGATGCAGAATGACATGTTTGTTTGTTTTTTTTTTATTTAGCATCTCTTTCTCTGCTGCCCCCTACAAAAAAAATTAAGCCTTTAAAAGTGACACAATGAATAAACACCACCCTGTGATCTGATTCAGCATAAATACAGCATTTCTGGAATGGCTTCAAAGTTTGTTTTTTTTTTTTAGAAAAAAATTGTTTACAGACGCAAAGTTTTTTCCAAGCTCAGTTAGAAGCAGTTTGATACCAGCTTTGATACCAGCGTAAAGCTTCTTCTTATGTATATAACGTCTAGTTTAAGAGAAGTGAAATATTTGTATGTTTTAACTCTTCCATAGCTTTTTAAAAGGAGAAATGTTGCCACTGTGGAGGATGATGGCACCCTGGAGGACGATGGAATGGCAGACAGCGGCTACCTGGAATCACAAGCCAACAACCTGGACCCACTCATGGTTAGAAAACTTTCACATAAGATGCCTGCTTATCCATAAAAAAATAATAAAACTTGGATTAAATCAAATGTAAACGGATTCTGTTGTAGGGTGGAGTTATCTCTGAAGACATGATCCAGATGATCTTCTCCAGCTCTCCAGAGCAGCAGCTAATAGGCACTCAGCGCTTTAGGAAACTTCTTTCTAAAGGTACAGTAGCTGGAAGTTTTCCTCTAGTATATATCATTATGTGTAGTGAAAGTGGCCTTTATTGTCAAGAGAACACAGTGTTTTCAGTTTGTATCTTTACAATGATCGGAATATTGTTAGAAATACACGTGGATGTTCAAACTCTTCCACGATAAACCATACTACAGCTTATCTGTGATTTTTACAATAATTCAAACAATTACTGCTAATGGAAATACTTAATTTATATATTTTTTCTCTGCTTCCTCTCTTTGTGTCACACAGAACCAAATCCACCCATTGATGAGGTTATTGCTACTCCAGGGGTGGTGGAGCGGTTTGTTGAGTTTCTGAAGAGAAGAGAAAACTGCACATTGCAGGTATGTTTGACCATCAATAGTAAGTCAAAGAAGTCTCTTCATTCTACTTAGGTGTTTTGAAAGCATTTTCAATTAAATAGTTTTCCACATCTATAAGTATAGACAAGAGAAAATTGAAAATATTGGTTTTGGCTGGTTTTATTTCCAAATTCCTTTTCAAAAACGCCTATCCACCTATCAGTTTGTTTATTGTTTATTTATCTGACATTTCTTTTTTCCTTCCTTCTTTCCTTTCTGTTTTTATGGGTATGTATTTAAATTGTCACCACTGCAGAAATATCTGCCATAAATTAACAATGAACATTTGCATTTATGCTGAAGTAATGGCAGAATGAGGACTCTTGTAATTTGTGTCTAGAGGGTTAGAGGACCTTCTGTCTAACAGATGTTCTGTCTTCATGGGTAACAAAAACCTAAGATTTGTTTATTCTTACCATGGTTTCTGCTTTGGTTTAGTTTGAGGCTGCATGGGTCTTGACCAACATCGCTTCAGGTACATCCCATCAAACGCGTGTCGTCATCCAGGCAGGGGCCGTGCCGATATTTATAGAGATGCTCGGCTCAGACTTTGAAGATGTACAGGAACAGGTAGGAAAAATGTCCAAACAATTCTTAGAATCACTGGCTTCTCTTTGGCGATTTAGTTTTTTCCAGTTGAATGTTTCCTTTAGCCTGATTAAAAACCCAATTCTGACATTTCTGTTCCTTTTTTTCGTCTGACTTTGATGCCTGCTTTTCCCCTCAGGCAGTGTGGGCCTTGGGAAATATAGCAGGAGACAGCACAGAATGCAGAGACTTTGTCATTGACTGCAACATTCTGCCCTCCCTGCTGCAGTAAGTAGCTCCTCAGTTACTTTTTCATGTTTTTTTTTTCTAAACTGAAGATTAAACTGCAACTTCTCAAGTTTGATCTGCAATGTTCTGCAGATTGTTGGCGAAACAAAACCGTCTGACAATGATGAGGAACGCCGTGTGGGCTCTATCGAACCTGTGCAGAGGAAAGAACCCACCTCCAGACTTTGCTAAGGTAATTTGCACCCATTGCTATGGAAACTGCCCACGTCTCACTTTGCTGAAGTACAGCATTGCTTGCCTTTCAAGGCCACAAGCCTGTTTTCTCTCATATTTCAAAGGCAGAAGTATTTTTCTAGCTGAACTTAAACACCATCTCATGTCTCCTTGTTTCTCCCAGGTGTCTCCGTGTCTCAGCGTGCTTTCCTGGCTGCTCTTTGTTAATGACACAGACATACTAGCCGATGCATGCTGGGCTCTCTCCTACCTTTCTGATGGCCCTAATGATAAGATCCAGGCTGTCATTGACTCAGGAGTCTGTCGGAGGCTAGTCGAACTTCTGATGTAAGTCACTCAAGACGTAAACAGAGAACATTATACAAACATGTGGACCGAAGACTTTTTTTGGGTGAATATTTTTCACTCATTGATTCTAAATAGTGAAAACTAAACTAGTTTGTATATTTATAACAACATAGTTACATATTTCAATTCTTTCTTGAAATAAAAAAAATTTTTTTTGGATATTCTGAATGCTGCACAAGGATAAAAAAAACAGTATTTATACAGAAATATTATTTCCTGCAATCTGTGGTTGTCCTGCATATAAGTCATTATCTCACTTAAAGGAGGTTAAGCCACAAAACTTAAGAAACCAAGGAGTTTAGAAACCTTGCAGCTTGAATCAGAGCTTAAAGAGTCCAGATGTTGTATTGTAGCCATTCTTGAAACTAGATAAAAATGTCCAGAGTCTCCAGCCTTAATTTTAATTTAAAAAAACGGACTGTTGCATAAAGCCATAACACACCGGACCCATTGTAGCATGCCTTGCAGCAGAATATTGGCTGGCATGGCGTCCATAGCAATTAAAATACATTGAAATGAATGGAGCCGACAACTCTTCATAATTCTGACCAAGGATAGGAGCTCAGGAGTACAGAAAAGAGGTAAAGTGAAACAATCCCAGTGCATATTATTGCTCAAACTCAACAGTCCAGTGGTCTGTAAAGTGACCCTCTGCAAAGAAAACATGTTGGACCCTTTTAGAAGCAGACAGAATCAGTGTGTTTCTGCAAATTCAGATCAGAAATTTCTAAAAGAAAAGTTAAAAGCACCATATATTTTCCTTAAGGTCCAACATTTAGTCTATAACAACACAGCAGAATAAGGTGTTGAGACAGAAGTTTGAGTGTAAACAACAAAAAGGAGGAGGAGCTGTGATAGACAGCGTTATACTAATTTAGTTTCTCTGTAGGGAGGATTTAGGAAGCCATGTCCTCCCAGATGCTGGTCCCTGGGTCTTCTCCTAGTCTAAAGTCGGCACTTCAATCCACCAGGAGCCTTTCATGCTCTTTTTATCATTTTCTAATGCCTGCTATCAGGATCATTAACCAGAAAACTCTGAAATTGAACATCATGCAGAAACTTGGTGCATTCTTGAAAGAATTATACCAGTGATTAAACCATGAATGAAAACAATGAAACAAATGAGTTGAACAGCAGTATCAAACTGACTCCATCTTTGTGGAGCCTCACACTAATCTATTACTGTATTACTGACATTGATTAGAGATGTGTATCTTTTTATTTCTGTGAATTAACCAAAAAAAAAAAAAAAAAATGGAAATGATGACGGGCTGCAATTCTGCTTCTGCATTTAGGCACTCTGATTATAAGGTGGTGTCTCCTGCACTGAGAGCCGTTGGAAACATCGTCACTGGAGATGATCTGCAGACACAAGTAAAGGCAGCCTCTATTCCAACTCTGTATAAATGTGTGTGGTGGAGAAATGGGAGGGATCTGACGGCGTGTGTGTGTGTGATTGAAATAATTTCAGGTGATTCTGAACTGTTCAGCACTGCAGTCTTTACTTCACCTTCTGAGCAGCCCTAAGGAGTCTATTAAAAAGGAAGCTTGTTGGACAATCTCCAACATTACTGCAGGAAATCGACCACAAATTCAGGTTTGTTTACATGGCTGTTTTTTTTTTTTTTTTTTTTAAAAAAAAGCAACCTTTGAACGTTTAGTGTTTCCAGATGCTGATTAATTATTTCCCCTCCTCACAGATGGTGATAGATGCAGACCTGATGCCTCCTCTCATCAGTATTCTGCAGGTAGCAGAGTTTCGCACAAGAAAGGAGGCAGCATGGGCCATTACCAACGCCACCTCTGGGGGCTCTGGAGAGCAGATTAGGTGAAACTGAATTGTTTTTTTATTATTACTACTTGTAGCTTTGTTACATAAATGTGGGCATTGACTTGATAGTTTAGATTTATAAAAAAAAGATGCATAAAGGATTCTTATAGTTGATAATTAGACTGATTCTGTTTATTTAAGCCCTGGTGTATAATTAAAGTCATTCCTTGCGTTGAGTCATTGCACCTTGTTATTCTAAAGATAAACTCTTTATATTGGTTGTAGGGAGTCTACGTATATCATGATTCTCTACCTCCCCCTGCAGGCATCTAGTGGAACTTGGCTGTATAAAACCTCTGTGTGATTTGCTCACATTGATGGATTCTAAAATAGTCCAAGTGGCGCTAAATGGTCTAGAAAACATCCTGCGACTGGGAGAGCTGGAGGCCAAGAGAGGAGGAGGCATCAACCCTTACTGTGCTCTCATTGAAGAGGCCTACGGTTAGTAAATCTGTCCGTTCATCCACCCACTCTTATTTTAAAAAAAAACCTACAAAAACATACATATTTCTGCCTTTTAAATGTAAGCAGTAAGTAGTAGTGTATTTATTATGTAAAAAGTTAAATATTCTCTGTGGTTTTGTTGACTGGGTTAGTAATAGAAAAAAAAATGTGTCTAATGTGCTTAAAAGCAGTTTCTTTCTTTCTTTTTTTAAATGTGTCTTACTCCCCAAACACTCTATCAATTATTTCTGGTTGAGAAAGTCCTACACATAACTTTAATGCCGTTCTAAAAGCAAACAAATGACCTGTTGACAAACAAAGTAATGAATGAGAAAAATCAACACAAAGCTTTCTATATTAAGTCAAATGATCGGAGTTTTATAAACTTAACATAATGAATTCCAAATCATAATTGTCTCATTTCCCTGTAGAAATGCGTTTTGAACTATACACTTTACCTAATGTGTTATAACAACTAAATTTGATAAGTTTGAGTTGCAGACTTTATTGAGAAGCAAAGCCAAATGGGTTCTTCACACCTACTTTGCTGTTTTACTGTCTTAAAAGGCAGCAAATAAAAGTCACAGCATTTAAATTTGATGTTTCGTCTGCAGCGTAGAAAATCATGGAACCTGATTTAACTGTTTATTTTTCATATGGAATTTTTCAAAAAAACAAATTTACATCCAGATATTATCCTCTTTTGTCTTTAAAACACGTATCTGTATTTATAAAGGTAATGTGATCCAATACAAAATTCTTTTTTTTTTTTTTATTAATCTAAACGATATAAATTCATGCATTTATTTTTCTGTTCTCTCATCGATTCATCGGACTGTTAAATCTGTTAACAGTTTTTTGTAACCTTCCATGTTTGGTTCCTTCTCTTTCTCTTAATAAATTCACCAAGTCATGTTTAATGGGTCTGAACTGACTAGAAAGAGAAACCCTGATGTTTTTGTAGTAAAATAAGAACCGCCATCTTCAGCTTCTTCTCCTTCTGCTTCCTCTCAGGTCTGGACAAGCTGGAGTTCCTGCAGGGCCACGAGAACCAGGAAATCTACCAGAAAGCCTTCGACCTGATCGAACGCTACTTCAGCTCCGAAGACGAGGACCCGTCGCTGGCTCCGGCCGTCGACCTGCAGCAGGGGCAGTTCCTCTTCCAGCAATGCGAGGCTCCGATGGAGGGCTTCCAGCTATAATGCTAAATGAATTCTCCCAAGCTCCAGCTTCATTTCACATTTGCTCACATCTCTCAATCTCTGCCCTCAGCCAAGATCCAGGGTGACAAGCTTCCCCCTCTCCTCCCCTTTTTCCAGAGAGATGGACTGAATCATTATTTCGATCATTTTACTACTCTGTAACCTTACAGAAGCACACAAATGTGCGTACAGCCAACATGGGTCAGTTTCCAAAATGTTGTCAGCCAGTTTATAAAGGTTTACTTTTGGTTTTTTTTTTCCATTTTTCCCGACTTCTTAATCGCCTAACCTGAGCTCCAGCTCGCTTTGGGTTTTCCTCCACTCCTCATCACAAAGAAGAATGTCCTTCTCCTTGTTCCCATAGGATTGGCAAGCACTCTCTCATCCAATGGGAGAATTGGGACTGTCCTGCTTGTCAGAAGCATTAACGACTCGGTAGATGGACACGTTGACCCAGTCCTCCCCCCCTCCCCTTATTATGCCCTCCTACACAAATAGACGGCAACCTAAACACTGGACTGACCTCGAGACATGGACCCCATGTTTGTGTTCGTCACATGGACTGACCGCTAAGAAAGGCACTTAATTTAAAGAAGGGGGGGGTTCGCTTCCTCTGCTTGTCTCAGAAACCACATATAGACTAATTAGAAAGTTGACTTTATCGCTATGCGGTGGATTGCTTGCATTCCCACCCTGATTTCATATCATTCCTTCTTACCAGTATTGGGACTTCTCCACATGCACTGGCTCCACCTTTTTAGAGTTGAAACTGCCGCCTCTGTCGTGACCTGATTTAAGCCCCATGGAACCATGGGAATCCGAATCTTCCCTCGCACTGAGACAATTCGACGAAACTAAACAAGACTGTATAACTTTGGATTCTGTCCAGCAGCAGGCCAGCAGGATTTTATATATATATTTTTGGTGTTCATTTATTAAACCATCTTTTTCTTTTCATTTGCAGCACTTTAGTTCTGGACTGATGCCTGTTCGTCGACGGCAGTTGGGTTTGCTATTTCAGTTGGTTGATAATTTGGCTCTTCCCTCCTCAGGAAGCCAGATACAAAGAGGCCAGGCCTGATTCGACTGGTTACCCTTCTTACTAAGAGGATCTCAAGCAGACCGTGAACCGAAACAGTCAAAATCAGAGGATTATGTTGCCTCAGCAAAGCTAAAAGAACTCATTTGGTGAATTGGCTGTTTTAACCTGTCAGCAGGCTAACGCTCATCCAGATACATGTTTCCTGTTTGATTATGCCAAATCCGGACTTGTATCATCTTGAGGTTTTAAGGTCGGCCTCTTATTTCTTAGACAGTGGGAGTTAGCATCTTTAGTTGATGGTGCCATAATCCCTAATTAATGGAAATCCTTCCAGAATATTTTAAGGAGAAAAAAATAATAATCCAGATTAAACTTGAAAGTCCTGGTGATCATCATAGTTAGCACAACTGAATGTTTGTTTACCAAGTAGTCTTCTCATGTTGCTTCATTTTGTCAAAAAAATCTCTGCAAGAGATGACCAGCTCTTTGTGTTCATTACTGTTTGTTGTACTGAGTTTGTGCATCTGTTCTGTTCTGCCATTTGCATAAAAGCCATTTCAGAAACTTAATGGCGACTGGATTAATTTCATTGTTCTCTTATTACACGGTGCCAAGTTTTAGTTTTTTTTTTTTTGTTCAGTGTTTTCCCTGGAAACCCGTTTGTTATCGTTAACGGAAAAACTGTGGTTTTATCATGTTGCTGCTTTTCGAACGGTTCTGAAATCAAAAACTCATGCAGAAACTGAAAACTCCTCAGGTAGGTTCATTCAGTAGCAGGACATGTTCAAAGAAATGTTACTTTATTCAATTTTTTGTTCTTCTTACTACAAAATAATGCAACAACAGCCATAGGAAAGCTTTATTACATCCATATATGAACAGTATGAGGAACCTGTTTACACTGGATCCAGTAGATTCTTTTTAAAACTATGATCACAGACGTATATTACCAAAGGAAACAGATTGCAAGAGTTATAAATTTAACATCAAGCACTCATCCAGTCTGAAAAGTAGAGCTCATTTGTTACTGCGACAGCTTTCCATTTTCCTCCATGATTTCCAAGCGCAGGGAAAACTGTCTCGCTCCTTAACTTTGTTTGGATTTCTTAATTGGAGATGTCCTGGTGGGAGGTGGGGGGGTCACAGAGTTCATGTTTCTACTGATGACGTAATGAATTTTAATCCTGCAGAGGATGGGAGCTCTGGTACTGACATAAGTTGGGTGGAAAAACTGATTTACATTCATCGTGCAAAAAAAAAAAAAGAACCAACTTCAGAAGATTTTGGCAGTTTTGTTAACTGATGCTGCAACACAATTATTTGTTAGCTAGAGTCTGATGATGAAAAGAGTTAAACGGAGGCACAGCTGTGGATTTACTAAAACCTGAAATGAACCAACTGTGGATCTCCAAGAACCTGACTAATCCTCGGCTATCATTATCCAGATGTCCACATGGGGGACCTTTAATCAGAGTGGGAATGTCCAGCTACAAGAATTAGGGGACTGCTTGGTGTAAAACGTGTATCCTGTTGAAGATGCCGGCTGAAGCTGGTAGCAGCGTCGTTAGCTACAGTGAAACAAGTCCAGTGTTCACATGGGCTGACAAGCCACTCAGCAAGGTAGAAGTCATTAGACCAAAGGCCAGATGAGAATTTAAAAAGTACTCTAATACATTCAGGTTTTATTTTTGTTTAAATAACCATTGTTACATTTGGAGAGAAAAGTCGGAGCTTTAGTATCCTAGCTGCTAAAATGAAGCATCAAATGTAGACGTTAAGAGAAGTTAAAATTCCTCCAGCTATCTGAACAGGAAGTACATTCTACCAAAATAATCTCACTAAGGCAAAGAGGAGGAGGTGATTAAATATATGTTGTCCAAAATGAGGCAAACTTAACTGACTTTAAATGGGGAAAAAATATTTTATTCATTATCAGACTGAAAGAAAAAAAAAAAGCTACTCTGTTTCCTATATTTTATAGGTAATTTTCTGGTTGCAACTCCATCATGGCTACCAAGCAGAGTGGTCGTCCATCACTGAGTCTTATCCTTCTCCAGTTCCTCCCTCCATTTGGCTTTCTTCTCCAAGTTGTATACAGTCAGGGACTCGTTTCTACTTGCAGCCTGCAAAAGCAAGATGGAATAGTAGTAAGACTGGTTTATATAAAAAAAAGGAAAAATAATTTATACTTCCAGCCAGAAGGTTCTCCACTCCCTTTTTAGCTTGCCTTTCCATAAATAGAGCTTGAAATGATAACACACAACTTTATTGTTGGAAAAAAATGATTGGATGAAAAGCTTTAATGTATGTTAATTCACCTGCGGCAAAATGTAAAGGTAAAGTTCAGAAATTCTTTAAAAAAAACATAATTTTTGTCATGCATTTAGAAAAACAAAACCATATGGATTCCTTGTATATAGAGTGAGAAACGTCACGCCTTTTATTTCATTTGATATAATGGCCTACTGATAACCAACAATCAAACTATTTTGAACCATTACAGGAATCTGATCAGAGGCATTCTAATGTATAACTGTTGTGTAATGGACTTATTGTGAGATAAACAATCATGGGAATGACAGCTGACACGTCCAGGAGAACCTACACAAGATGGATCAGCCAGAAAAAAGTCATTACCAAAGAAGCTGATGGTTCACCGAGTGCTGTATCCAAGCAAACTAATAGAAAGTTGAGTGGAAGGAAAAAGTGTGGTAGGAAATGGTGCACCAACAAAAGGGATTTGTCAAACTAAATCAATGAAAGATTATAAGAGGAGCTTCAAAAGCAGTGTAATGAGGCTGGAGTCAGAAGATCAAAAGGCAACACACAGAGGAATCCTACATATGGGCTACAAATGTGCCATTCCTCCAGGCGGATGAAGCCCAGAGTGAAGTTTTCCACTGAGAATTCCCAACCCCCATCATTTCATCACCTTTGGTTTTATGGTTATTTTTAAATCCTAAATAATGTCTTTACATATAATAGAGACATATTGAACCAGCCTTAAAGCCTGGGTCCCTGCCAGGAAAAAACTCATTTAACGGAAAGTCCAAAGAAAGGAGTTGAATGTGCCCTCATGACACATTACTAAGATAGTAATATTGCAGCTAAATCGTGTCCTTCTAAATATTTAATTGCAATCAGTAAGTGACATGGTAAAGAGTGCCTCAGTCAGATCAGACAAAAAAACAGGCCTTTTGGCCAAAATACAAAACACCATTTAAGGAAGAAAATTGTGCTGCTAGAATACATTTTTTCTTACAGCGTAACATGGTGGTGGAACCATCATGCTGTGGGAGAATAAGCTGGTCAGAATATACAGGAGCTGGTGGAGGATAATAGCTGGATGATCATTTTCATTTTTACAATTAATCCCTGAGTTATGTTGACCTTTCACACAGAAGTCAATAAAATACCAAGATTTTGTAAATGAAAAATGAAAACCTAAATTCTTTATTTTTCCTATCTGGAAAAAATGAACAATTGAGGTTTATAAACCCAAAAAGATACTGAATTCCAGCTTATAGTATAAAGTCAGTGACAGTAGCTTTCCTACCAGGCTCTGTTTAGGGACTTTCAGTCACAACAAAGACACTTGATTATTTTACTATTGGCTTATTCAGGGTGACTCAGCAGAAGAGGCCTGCACAGACATGAACAAATTCCTGCCTCTATGCATCGCTGCAATCCTAGAACAGACGGCTACCGGATCAGAGCTGCACGTGCGTGCCATGTATTTCTGCTTTGTCACTCACCTTTTTACCCATAACCACCATCAGCACACAGGCTCCTATTGTCAACGCCATCATCAGATAGGCAGCTTTCACTCTGATTTTGTTTCTGGCATTGTCGATCATCTCAAAGCTGTGGAGGAATATGATATTTATCATTAAGAAGCTTTTTCTGGTTGAGAGTAAGTCAGAAAACAATAAAGAAGGTGAAACCTTTTTCCTAAACCCTGACATGTGAACCCAGTAAAGGAAACAATAATCTCTGGGTTGTTCATTCTAATCTTCTCATCGTAGAATAATATTTAGAACCAAGACAATAAAGTCTTTTGACACTCTCCTGAGCGACAGCTGAGCTTTGGTTTATTTTGGACACTAAGCTCCGTGTCTTCACCTACAGGCGGGCTGAATTTGACAAGCAGATCTTTTTCTAATCACAGCAGCACATCAGATGCGATCTCCACCCTGATGTCAGGAGCCACCTTAATTACCACAGAGCACAAACAGACGCCGTGTTTGAACTAAGCACATCTCAGAGGGGCCAGCTGCACGCTGCACCGCCGCTCATCTACTTAGTCAGCTCTGTTCTTGTGATCTGGAGGCAATCGGATAGCCGTGCGCTGTGTTAAAGGGGCAGGGGGGGGTCTGGGATAAACAGGAAAGGGCTACTTACGACACAGTTTCTGGGATCTGGTCCACAGTCTTGAAGCGACCTGCCCAGAGTAAAATCTTCTTGTCCAAGTTGGAGGGTCTGTAGCCGGGGGTTTTAAATAAGGGACGGGATTCTGTGGAGAGGAACGAGGGGAAAAAAAAAAGAGAGAAAAAAAAGGAGGTATCAGTTTTATTCATTTCCTCGGCTCAAATCTGTGATTTGCTTCATCGCCCAGAGATTGTTGGCCCCATTTCCTGTGTTCTTTTCAGTCTCCAGAGACTAAAAACAAACAATTTAACACAAGATGCACAAGATCCACTGGGGGGAAAAAAACATCCAGGATGGTTTTTAAAACGAACAAAACGTTTAACAGATAAAACCCCCCCACCTTGTGCTGGAGCTGCTGGAGAGGCTTCTGGTTTGGCCTCTGGAAGTTTATTGCACATCCCTCGGACCCTCTGACCTGGAGTGAAATTAAAAAAACATGTGTGATCTCATCTAACTTTAACAGTTAAGTTTTCTATTTTACCTCGATT
Source organism: Jordanella pulchra (assembly GCA_034780135.1). Classification (NCBI taxonomy): domain Eukaryota; kingdom Metazoa; phylum Chordata; class Actinopteri; order Cyprinodontiformes; family Cyprinodontidae; genus Jordanella; species Jordanella pulchra. Next base: position 4,246 of record JAUZNJ010109062.1, on the reverse strand, counting down.
GAGAGAGAATATAACAGTGCTGATTTTCTTAATTCGATTTTAAACTACCAAATATCAGATCAACAACAACCATCATAAGAAATTAAATGAATTTCAAAGAAACTCTTGAAGTCTAATTTGTTGTGCTATAATTCCTAGTCAGACTTAACTTCACATGGAGCAAACCTTCACATGAAGAGGTAAAGCAAAACACATCCTCTATCAAACGGACCTGTTGGGTATCCGTTTATCATATCCTATTTCCTGTCCACATCTTATACAAAACATGACAAAAAAATATGTAGATAAATAATATATTATAAAGTGATCAAAGACAGATATTGGCTGAGAGAAAAGAATCAAACTATAATTTTAGGTCCTTTCATAATTCTATTAATCTTTCACCAAGATCTTGTAAAGACGACGGCAGGCAGGCTGCTGTATGAAGCTCTCTCCACCTCATTCCAACAGTCTGAACTCTGGTGGTCAAAATACTGGGGATTTTTTTAAATCTTTATTTACAATTTAAGTCGTATAAATTATGGGATTGTTCTGAGAAGAAGAAAGTCATTGATGGAGTAATCTGGTAACGTTACAGAAGACCTGACCAACGCACATCCCTCTGGAAGAAGATTAATACTAATTGATTAGACTTTTTTTGACTCAGCTTAACTGATCAGTGGGTTTCTAAAGGCTACATCCCATAATAGTCCTAATTCAGCTACGGCAATGTTATGTCTACGCTCGTCTTTTATATTATTTGATTTATCCACATTTCTTCCTCCCTTCTATCCTTCCAATTTTCAATACTGCTTTTGACCACATTGATGTTTTCTTTGCTTGAGGCATACCAATAATATTTCACATCACAACTGGGTAACATGTTATTTGTTTGTTTCAATTAACGAAATCAGGACCTGCATTAGTTATGTTTAGGTGGTATAACAATAAGGAATACTTCTAATTGTTCAAGCTTAATAAAAAGCAAAACTAACAAAGAACAGATGATTAAACAGATAACTATTAAATTATAGTCTAATCTCCAAATTCAGTGAAAACCAATTGAATTAAGCGAAGTTGCAATATATATAAGCAAAATAAACTGTAAATAAAGCAAACTTCCATTAACCCAATACTAAAATCTATTACAACGATCTCCAAAATATGAAAACCGTACTATAATCAAAGAGAAGATATGAAAAATACAAAATAGTATCGACATATTAAATAAACATAAAAGATTAAATGAAAGTTTGAATAGATAAGTAAACAGACACGTAACTTAACATGTTAAGCATAAAACAATAGAGGTAATTGCAATAAATATCGTTCGATAAAAAATCTACACAACACAGAAAAACATGGCCAAGAAATACATATTATTTGACTATTCAACTTCTGCACACTGAGATCTACTGTCAACATTTCAACAACATCGTGCACCGAAAACATGCATTTAGAGCGTCATGATGACGATCAAATAACCTTCATAACAACTTACTCTTTCAATTAATAGGGTCATCAACAAGCAGTTTAGGATCTATAACAAGTACAAAGCCACAAAGAGGGTCGAATATGCTAGTGTTTGCTTCTTGGATTGATTTTAGCTAAAATACATGAATTAATTAATGAATCATACGAACCAAAAAGGTTACCCACGGTGAGGCGAGATCTGATTAAATTCATGCTTGTATGGATCACTATCTGCCGCTGTGTCCAGGAACAGTGTTTCTCTGCAAAGACCAGCTCAAACTTCCCCTTCAGCAACTGAAAGTCAACTAGCTGCATAAAAAAACACATCAACAGGCCCGACCTGCAGAAGAAGACGCAGTAAAGGGTCAGTATTGTGCGACAACACCGCCGCCATATTGGGAGAGGCACTTTCTGTTGTTACCGATTATTATTAACTATTACAATGGCTCTTTTTCGTCCCCTAACTTTTTTTAACAGTGAACAATACAGTAACAGTTAAAGGGTACACAGGTTAAGTTAGTCTGATATTTCAAAGAAAAAATGAAATAAAAAAGACTCTTATTTGTCAGATGAAAAAGAAAATTATTGTTCTCACCAAATTGTTGAAAATATTGTCCCTATTTCTTTTTTGTTAAGTTGAAAAAGAAACTGTTAGTATGTTTACTTTTTATCTTTATTTCTTTTTTGGTTAATTATATGTATGATAAACAAATTAATAAACAAATCCTCTGGACTCAGAGCCACTTTGCTAAAACCCAAGCAGAACTTCTTTTTTTTAACTTCTCCCACCTTGGGGTGACCAAATGAGTCGTTTTTCTTCCTCTGACCTTATTTTCTGCATGTTCATATTAGATGTCTTGAAGATACAGTTGGAGATAGAGATGATTTATTTTTAGCAGATTAAATCCTGCATATGAGTGTAGAGAACATTTTTAAATGTGTTAGCAGGAGAACAAAAATTGGCAATCACCAGTTATGTTACCAGGACACATCAGCCACAAAACAATTTCCACTTATGATTGCCTGTACAGAGGTCACCTGAAAATAGACTTAATTGTTTTATTATTATTGTAAAGAGGAGAGTTAAAACATAGTATTTCCCAACAGGAAAAGTGAGATAGTGCTGGTGACTGGTTACAGTTTGACCACATTTAAACACCATGAAATACTTCCATATATAGCTCACAAAATAACATTAAACATTGGCCTAAAATGATCATAGTCGTGTTTGGTTTTACTGGCAAAAATTCCAAGAAATTACCATGTTCAGTGTGGTCTTAATTGATTATTATTTTTATTCATCTTTTCTATGTGTCTTATGGTGACTTCAAATAGGGTCACGTTTGGCTTAGCTTTGCCATATAAGCCAAACCTGACAAAAAAATGCATAATAGTTTTTCACAGTTATTGTGAAGCCCTTCATGATCTTTATACATCGAAATGTGCTTCGTAAGTACTGTTGTACTTACTTTACAACTTTGAATGCAATACTTTTCTGAAAGCTTGAGAGGTCCTCATAGTTTAAATTGCTTTCTCTGCTGTAATTACAGATTTCATTTGAACACACCATCTTTAACTTCTTGAAGAAGGGCTTCATGTGATGCCAACAGTTTATTTCAAACCTAACATTATGCAATGATTGGACGAGATCTGTCAGCAGATTGTCCTCAAAGACCATTCCTCTAATGACAGCAACATGCAGATGTGTGTGACTGGCACTGCAATATGCCGCCATACATGTGTGTTACTGGTCCCGACGTTCACACCTACAATGTCACAAACCCAAGACAGTGCAAATCAAGTCAGATGCCTTGCTGTGCGTAAATGTTTAATAGCTCTCTCAGTAGCTATATTTATTCTAGTAGCATCCTCCTAAGTGTGACTTTTTACAATTCCCAAGCCCAGTAGTGACGATGTGGTCTAATGCAGCAGCAGTGAAAGCATAATAATGAATTAAATATAATATAATTTAGGGATGTACGCTTTTATTTTATCACCTTTTACCACAAAAATAATACAATAATAATACAAACACGGAAAGAAGCGGTTCACTATTTTTGCCATTATAACGTAACGATTTAGGCTATCTGGTTAGTATATATAGGTAAGGTTTAATTAAAGTATTTTTGTAAAATTTCTTTTTTTCCTATGTGTTATTTTTGACTTGTTTACTACACACACATACACGCACAGACACACACACACACACACACACACAAAATTTTTTTATATGAATATCCAACTAATTTGCCACCTGTAATATGGCGGACTGATTTCAGCCAAAAGCACAACAGCGACGATAGTGCGGAGTAATCCGGCAAGGTGCCTGATGAGAACCCTGCCTGTCTCTGAGACAAATTAAACGGCTTTTCCTTCAGGAACCGTTTTGAACAGCTACTTGGCGCTAGTGCCATGAAGGACCCTACAATCCATTATGGCGGCGCCCGATGAGACTTTAAACTGTGAGGACTTTTCCATGTTTCAGGTAATTCAAACCAAACGGATTATTTTTTTTTTTAACAAACGTTGCACAGTGAAAGATCGGTCGGAACCCTTAGTTCTCAGAGGGGGACATTGCCCGATCTTTGTTTTTTGTGTAATTTGACCCTCTTGATCCCTCAAGGATCCAGACTGTATTATTGAACTGGAAAGTGGGAGCATTTGTGCTTGTATCACAAGTGAGTCCAGATCAGGTGACTCTGTTTTGAAAATGATCGGAGGGTTTAATCCTCAGTTATAAAGCTCACAGTTTGCACTAATCTCTCACTATTTGCAGGATTATCACAAGTCCTGC
>JAUZNJ010109051.1:0-15410 GCA_034780135.1 Jordanella pulchra | reverse complement strand
CATTTGCTTCCCCCTTCCTCAGAAAATGCTATTTGAGTCTCCAACAGAACATATGAAGGCAGATGGAATATTAATAAGGCATCACCATGCATACACATATTATTCCAACAGACTTCCATTAAATCTGGCTTCTTTTGAACATGCTGGGTTGGAAAAAATAGCTTTAGAGGTGTTAAAACATGGCCTGTGCTTCACATTTGCCAGCTTTATAGAAGGTATTCATAGGAAAGATTCTGTGAAAGGTGTCATTGTGTGGCAGAAAAGGAGAAATAGAAAAACTGTCACCATGACATCTGTCAGGGATGGTCATTGGTTGACCAAGTGGCACTTTCTATTGGTCTACAGCAGCAAGAGTTCATCTGGATACTAAGAGAAGCAGCTTCACTTTGTTAAGCTTTAGCTGAAAATTGAAAGAAAAATTTCAGGTTGAAGGAGGAAAATACACAAAATAAATTTATTGTTTAGACTTTAATTTCTTAAAGCATTTTTTTATTTTCATATCCTTTTTTTCTGTCTGTTATTACTTGTTTCTAGCTACAGTCTGTTGACAGTAGAATCACGTCGCCACGCTGTGCGCTCAACAAAAGCAATAAATGAAACCGGTCACCTTAAAAAGTCTGTATCTCAGCCTTATGCTGCATGTTAGCTGAAGCTAACTAGTGTCTAGCTGGGATCCTCAGTCCCTCCCTTCATTTAAAATAAGATAAATAAATATGTTTGGAAATTAAAAATTAAAAACCGAAATAGATTTCTGTACAGATAAATATAAATTGAAATAATTAAAAAATCATTGATTAAATAAATAATGAATCCATCTTGAACTATAAATCTTAATTGGTAAATTTAGATTGAAATGAATAATTCTTGAAATAGATAAATATATCTTAAGATAAATAGTGCTCAAATAAATAAACGGAAAAACCTTGAAGAAAATAAATACCTCATAGAATACGTGAAGAATTCCTTTTCATAAACATGTTTATTTTATTCAATATTTATTTATAATTTATTAGAGTATTTTGAACATAATGGCTTTCCATATATTGTATGGTGAAGCTAATAATGAGGAAAATGTTTCCTTAACTGTTTAAACATAAATGATGCATGAACAGGTTGCTTTGGTCATAAAATATTGTGTGTTTGTTTCTATTTTCATTGCTTTATTTACAAAGCTACTCGACACTCTGCTGCAAAACAGTTCTTTTCTCCCTCTTCTTCAGGTAGATTATTATTCTAAATGAAACCAGTCTAGTGAAACGCGTCAAGTATATGAAAACAAAACGATGGTTCAAACTCCCTGCACCTCCTCCACACTCTTTCTCTCTCTTTTCAATAAAGAAACATCAGCCGTACATTTATAGGTTATGCATTTATGCACAGACACTTTATGGAAGAAAATTCAACCAATTTTCTGCATCTTTTACATGAAAATAGCCCCCCACCCCCACCCCACCGCCCTCTCATCCCTTTTGGGGCCAGAACTGCTGTATTGTTAAACATTATGGTTAATTTTGCATGAAGCATCATCAGGGAATCCATAACATCTGTCATTCTGTCTAGGAGTGCGGCAGCGGCTGCTCTGTTTCCTCCTCGTCCTTTTGGGATCGAGTTTATATCATTCTGTGATTGACAGAAGAAGAGTCTATATTTTTACTTCTGTTTTTTGTTGATAGTTTTATCTAAAGCCCCTTAGGACATGAATGAAACAGCAGTCTGACTCTCCACAGCTAAGCTGGTTGAAGCCATTTGATCTATGGCTGCAAACACTGACTGCAGGATTACACTGTAGATTATGTATCTAAATACTGACGAACCAAGGAGAAGTAAAAGAGGAAAAAAAAAAAGCAAACAAACTCCCTGTTTGTGTTAATGGTAAAAATATTCATTTGTCACCTGAAAAACTTTATCATAATTTAAAACAGCAGAAATTTCCAGTAAAAAAGCATCTATGTAGCAAGAAGCAGCAGTCGGACCAGCCTTTGTTTTATCAACACTCCTCCTTCCTGTAGTTCTCAGACTTGAACAGAGACGACGTCTGTCAGGTCGTCTTCTGCATGACCGCCATCAGACAGACGCCATGAATCATTGCTATAATGAAACAGAAACCCTGAGGAGACTTTATGTGATTGATCAGGACCAGAGGTGACGTCACACTATGTGAGCGAGAGCAGTTCTGTTGAGTGAACCATCTCCGAGCGCAGTTAGCATGGCTAACCTGAACCCTCAGCTTGATGCTAACATTCATTCATCCATCATAAAAGACAGAACTGGATTATCAGAGACAGTTTTTCTTTCTCATTTTATTTCATATACCAGTCAGGACCAGTCTACCTGATAATTAGCCCATCAATGAATTCATCATTCTGACACTTAATTAGTAAGCCATGGTTTGTGATTGATCGCGGTGCACCGTCACAGCAAAATAACAGCCGCCACGCTTTCTGAATGAATTTTAACAAGATTAAAGCAGATTAAAACATGGTAGAGCATGCTACACATTTGAATACTTATTTTATTAACAATCAGAGTTCAAAGTTAATATAAATACCATGAAATGTTAATATTTACTTTATTTGAAAAACAAACAATCACTCAGCTGCCTTTATAGACGCCTGTAGGAACTTTTTCTGTGGGTTTTTTTTGTGAGTTTAGCGGCTTTACTTGAAAACCATCGTTCTAGCAGTGCTGCCTCATGGCGGCAGAGAAAGCTTAAAATGAAGTCAGAGCAGAGAGGAGACCAGCTCCATTTTCCTTCAGCTACTAACTTAAGCTAACTGCTGAAGATGATTCCACCCTGGATTACAAGGAAGGATATTAATTCAATTCAAAATGGCTTCTTATCAACTCTCTTTTTTTCTCTGAAAGCGTTGCACTGAAATATTTACCTGGATACCAAACAGAGTGAAACATTCATTCAGCTTCAGTGCATGGCTCTCTAGCTACTGTCTGTTGGGTAAAATGATCAATTTCTTCATAAAGAAAAGGTCCACATATGTTCTATTTTAACCTAATTTTAATGACTGTGACTAGTCGATTACTATCCAAAATGTTTTCTTTGCACGGTTCTGCCGTGTGAAGACAGATTTCTCTGAAGTCCACCTTCAGGATGCTTTGGTTTAAAAACCTACTTGACAAAATGTGACTCTCTGATCTCCAGCTGAACTCTGTTTGTGTGGATTTACACCTTTAAACCGTGTTGTTAAGGAAATGTTTAAATAAAGCTTTATGAGGCCCAGCAGCAGCCTGGAGCTTTGACCTACCTGAGCTGATCACAGCTTTTAAATCCGCTGTTGTCTGTTTGACCTCCAGGAAACCGAGCTGCCCAACGTGGTTCCTGAGAGTCTGGTGGTCCAGACCGTTGAGTTCAGCATCGACCTGGTGGATCCAGGTTACAGAGAGCTGCTGGGCACCCCGGACTCCCCCCAGTACGTCGACCTGGCGAAGCACCTGCAGGACCAGGTGGGATTCAGCCCCCCCCCCCCCTCTGCCTGGGACACGTTCTGTTCTCTGAGCAGAGATCAGTTTGTCAACAGCAGCTTCAGCCAAAACATTCAGTTAAATCACTTCAAGTGTTATTTGGTTGATAGATGGGTCGTTTATTTATTTCCCAGAAGAATTAGCAAAACTTAGATTATTTTTATTTTTGAATCTCAGAGTCAGTTTGTTTTTTCCAGCTAAATAATCTCCTGTTATCCGGTTTCCTTTATTTTAACCCTGAATCTAAAAACAGCCTCCAGGCTGCTAGAAAAGGAGCTTACTCTGCAGGGGTTAAAGGTCAGGGCCAAAGAGAAGGAGAAGATTACCACTGCTTTGCTCCTCCTGCACGGAGTTCCCTTCTTTCGTTAATGAAAGGCGCGTCTGCAAATTAAATCCCTCCACATTAGCTCCTCCCCAATGAGCAGCTGTAGAGGCTGCACGCGATGTACTCTGTAGGATGTTACCTGCTGCAGCGCCTAAAGACCATTATGTCATAATGGTACTTAACTGCCAAAGATAGATATCAATGAGCAGTCCCATTCATGCAGTTTGTTCTACGCTGACTCACTGACAGCTAAGCTCTGGACTAATAGAGGCAGACATCCCAACTGACTCCAGTGTTTTTCTTTTGCAGATGCAGCATGTTTTTGACCAACTTCCAGGATTCAAAGCCATCAGTGTTGTGGGAATCCGGTAAGTCTGAAGCCTGATGTGTGGCGGATGTTATTGAGCAAGTTGGTCCGGAACCACAGGCTAATCAGACAGTGGATGTGTCCACAGCGAGTTTTTCCTCTGAGCTTTAATAGAGACATTAAACTTTAACATCGTTTGGAATGAGAAGCCATTTGAACTGATGAAAAACGGCTGGTGAAGGGTGCAGAGCTCTATAAACATGAGCTTAGAGTTTAGAAGCCAACCTGTTTGGTTGACTCAGCTTTTTCTAACTTTACTGAAATATATTTATGGAGTATTTAGACATAAATTCTATGATATTTCTTTTTATTTGTGACCTGCTACACATTCCTTGGCCTGTTCCCTTTGGCCAAGGAAGACCTTGCTGATGAACAATCTGCAATCAGTACAATCAGTTGCAATCAGTTATACTACCACAATCCTCTTGCTGCAGCCAGGTTTCTGTGAGAAGCTGCAGATAGGTGTGTTAAACTACAACTTTGCTACCTGGCCTGGACCCTGAGCTGCCAGAGATTTAGGAACTAATAAACTAATAAAGTCACCTAAATTCCTTAAAAGAAAGGCTGCTCCACCCGAAGAGGGATAGATGCTGTCTCACCAAATCAGACCAAGTTTTCCCAAAAAGTTTATCAATCATCAGCATAGCCCATACTGATTTCAGTAGACACCAGGGGGCGATGACATAACTAGTCAGATCAGTCATGTTTTAAAGGACATTTTCAAACAGGTCATGTTTTAAGAGGTGGTATTCGTTTAGGTTCTGTTCTATCCACCAGTGTTCTAGCAGTAATCTTATAGCAGTCATGATCAAACAGAACATGTTCTAATAAGTATGTTTCAATACCATTTTCCTAGTATTACAGTCATGTTTCAGCAGTGGTGTTTAAACGGGTTCTATCAGGTCATTGTCTAACAAACATGTTCTAGCATGGATGTGCTGTTTTCTATGAGACATATTCTAACAGATCTGCTCTGACCATTTTCCATCAGATATATTTAAAGAGAAATGTTCTAACATCTGTTAGAGAAGACAATTTTCTAACAGAGCTGTTCTAACAGGCCATTTTCTAACACGTCATGTTCTAACACTCATTCTCTGAAGGACATGTTTTGATTGGTGATTTTCTAACATATATGTTCTAACATTTCGTGTTCTAACAGGTCCTGTTCTAGTGTGATCTCTGCTTTTGAGATTGTTTTAAGGTTTTGGCTAAAAACTAGATTTATTGATATCTAAAGCATTTTTCTTAATCGGATCCAGACAGGAAAGACACGGACTGGACTGATTTGTCTTCCTGTGAAAAAGATCCCGTTGATTTTTGCTGACATGGATTAGATAACCTAAATGAAAGAACCCGTTTCTGAATAATGATTTTTTTTCCCCAGAGAAAATAAAAGAATATCATTTTTCAGAAATGTTCAGAACAAAGGGAAGCATGATATGACTGCAGAGGACTGTCAGTACATAGTGGAGCCATGGCTGTAATCTGGATGGTTAGGATCAGCCCTTATCTGCTTCCTGAATCACCGATGGATCTGCAGCAGCTCAGATAGCACCGACAGCTAACATGCAATAAGGAAACTGGGTCCCAGAAGGGAAATCTGCTTTACCATCAGCTTCTGACATCATGTCTGACACTAACCCAATGTTTGTCTCATGTCAAAGGGACTCTTCTTCTCCTACTCATAATGCAAGCGAGAGCCTGGACACTGACAGGTAGGTGAGATGTCCCCTGTAGGGACTGCTGTTTGTTATCCCACCTGCCCGGTCCAAACAGTACATCCTCTGTTAGTGTTTGGTTTAGCAGAACACATGAGGATCTGTTGTTTTAGGCTCCATCATCTAATTACCCCCCTCCCCATCCCGTCCTGGACCCCCCGCAGTGTCTGCTGCTCTCAGGGCCAATAGGACAGAGTCGAGGACTCAGCGGGAGCTCGTCCTCTAACGTCAGAAAGATTCACAAGTTCTGCTGCTTTTGTCTGCAAGACTAATCACAGCAGAAAATGGTGTCAGTGGATCATTCTGCCTCCTTCTTAGAGTTTAGTCATTTGGACGATAATCCTTGAGATGTTTGTGTTTTGGAGAATCTCCTAGAGTTTGACCTTAACTTCAGAGGTGAGCTGCTGTGAAACAAGGACAAACTGGAAGCCTCTAGTTCCCCTCCGACGGATGCAGCTTTTTATTTTGGCCCAAAATAATTTGATGTCATTTGGTGAATCCCCTGAGAATGTTTTCACCTTCATAGATGTTGAAGACGGCCCTAGAAAAGCTGGATGCAAACACTCGTTCTGTGCAAACTCTCAAGTCTCTTTGAATGTCATTTCTTTCCTTTAGGGCGTAAAAAACAAGGATATTTGGGTGTAAGAATCTAGTAGAAATCAGCTTGTTGGGGCTGTGATCAGTGGGTCAGGTTTATCTTTGGGACTGTTAGATGCTTTTCCACCTTGAAGATGGGAAACATCTGACACAGTTCAACTGAATAAACAGGTTAGAAAATGTTTAAAGTGAAGTAATCTATTTAAATATAAATGCAAGGCTGAATCTAAAACTTCCTCCAATGATTTATTGAATCAATTTCATTATTTATTGGTTAAAAAGCAACTTACTAAATGGAGTCGCCTTCTTTGCAGTGACAGCTTCCATTGTACGAGTCTGAGACGCCAACATCTCCCGTTAACTCGCCTCTTCTCCTCCAGGCTGTGGCAGGCCATTAAGCATAAAATCAGTTTCTTCTCACTATCCGTAATTAAGAGATATGTTGTCGATTACCCGCCAGTCTCAGAGAGGTCTTCTTGATTTTGACACTAAATTAGTCAAATTTGACCTTGGCTGTAGAGTAAATTTCACATTTAATTGGAGTGGAACCAAATGTGATCTTAAACAGGTTTATGTTCAGCTCTGTAGATGTTAGAATAACTGCGTTCTGTTAGGAACATAAGGACAATTCAGTTGGTTAGAGGGAGGATTTTAAAATAAGTTTTGGATTTAACGGGGAAAGTATGTATTACTAAACAAGCAAAACAAAAAACTAGAACCTCATGGCTGTGAAAAAGGTCCGGTCCAGGATTAACACTGATGGAAAACCAACATCCAGACGGACCTTTAGAAAGCATCAACAACTATAAAGTAATACAGACGAAGAGAAGCTAGAATGTTTAAGTATTTGTGTCTCTACGATCTCTATCTCTACATCCTCTTCTAATTGAGAACAGCTAAAGTTTTCTCTAATCATATGTTAACATGCAGATGCTTAGATTAGATGTCTGCTGATACAACCAGGGACACGGCAGCAGGTACGTGCAGCAGGTAACACCAAGCCTGAATGCAGAATTAGGGTTTTAGTGCAGATCCATCCCTGCAGCCTAAAGAGCAAACAGCAGCTCCAACTAAGTCAGACGAAGTCACCTTTCTAATCAGATCCATCATCCTCAGCGACAGCGACTGTGTAGAATATTAATAAGGTGGATACACAGTCGGCTGCTACATAGTGAGGAGAGTGTTCAGTGTTTACGTTATTCAATGTTTTTTTCACCAACACGGATTGGGTTATCTATAGTTAATAAAACATTTAGGTGATGCTTATGATCCCTCAGAATCAAGACCAGAACCAATCACTCCTAGTCTGAGGAAACCTGTTTCTCATTTCAGGGCTGAAGGAATCTCAGTCCACTATTCCATCGTCTTTGAGAACAACATCCATCAAACAACCTCAGAGACGTCAGACACAGCAACTAGAGAACCGGAGAGCTCTGCAGACTCTGGTCTCAGAAAAATGGTAACCAAGGCTCTGCAGGAGAAATCCTCTCTGCCGGTCGACCTGGGCTCACTGAACTTCCAACCAGGTACGGATCGAAGGTCTCTGCAGGTTGGTGCACGGTTCATGAAGTTTAGGGAGGCTGTAGAAAAACCTCATTTATACACAGCAGCTATTAACCCCTGTCTGATCCAAGTAACAAGTGGTGTTGTATAAGAGCAGGAACCACTGGGAACCACTGGGAACCACTGGGAACCACTGGGAACCACTGGGAACCACTGGGAACCAGGCGCAGTCAACAGGAAATTGTCTACTGAAAAGGGGCGTGGCCCAAGGATGTGGGTGACTTGAAAGGATCCCGTCCAACCAAATAGATCTCTAGGAGCTCTAAGCAGGGTCATACTTGTTTGGTGTAGAGATCTTAGAACCCTGGTTGGTTTGAGCTATAACCTAGTATGAGGGGTAAGGCTAAAGTGTGACAACAGTATAAATACATATAAATGAATTTCATTTTTATTGTAATTATGGTATGTATAGGGTGTAAAAAATGAATGATTTAGGATTAACTGTTGATTTAGGTTAATTAGATTAAAATTTGTTCTGTTCGCTCAGTTGATGACATTTGATTAAAAGGAATTCCTTCCAGTATTTTAGTCCTCCATCCAGTAGAGGGCACTGCTGTCTATCTGTATTATTTACTCTGTTTAATGGATTCAGGGATGCTAAATGCACCTTATTTATGTGGCTTTGTTTGTAAACATATCCACCATATAAACTTCCATACATCAGCTAAATAGCGCCCGTTCAGCTGTGATGCATGGAGGAGCAGAGTAACGTCTCTACTGTCCTCAGAAGGCGAGGATTTGAGAAGGCTTTACATAAACGTTTCTAACACGATAGGAAAAGACATGCTAGCGATTTGCACAGTGGATGGTAAAAACTTTTGTGATTGATGCACTTGATGAAGCCAAGTTTTAATATTCCTCAAATCAACCAAACTACTGGCTTAGCAGCAATTCTCTCTCTGCACTGATTGCTGGTTTATACTAGAAACAGAGAGCAGTATTACAGTTAGCAATCTGCTTCATTGAAACAAAGTGTAAACTAGTCTGACAGCATGTCAGTGAAACAGTCTTTAAATGATAGTTTTACATCTCTTAACATTGAAATTCATTTAAAGAACTTTTTTTATTCAATAACCTAAATAATCCCTGTTATATTCTGAATATGATGTCTAGTTTAATTATGTATAAACACTGTTTTTGTTGTCTTTTTTCGGTCAGTCAGTATTTTTTTATCAGTCAATATTTAATAATAATAATAATCAAGAAATATCTATCGTTTCATGTAAATGGAAATTCCTATGGATATAAGAGAAGACTCGTGGTTTTTAAGTAAATAACTGCTTATTAATTAATCATTTGTCAGTCTACTTTACATTCATTTATTAATCGATAACTTGCCTCCCAGGTTGTGATGTATCTTTGTGTCTAGTGTTGCATATGCTGATTTTTTTTAGGTATATTGTTAATATTGTTGTTGATGGAGGAACGCCGTACTGTCGGGGGGGGGCGGGGGGGGGGCACAGTGTCGTCCATGCAGGACTTGTTTTAGCCCTTGATGTCATTACGATTACAGTGGAGCTGAAACTGTCCCTCAGGGCTTCTTCAGACGCTGCAGATCGTTTCCTCTTTGTGTGTGTCTGTGAGTCACAGCTTGTTTTCTGTGTACAAGTGGCTCATATGCAGACTGGAGCTGAACCAGGAAACGATCTGAGCCCCCAGAGACGCGAGGGGTGATAAACCTGTTTACAGTTAGCCCATTGTTTTATTGCCTCCAGGATTGGGGGTGACATACTAAGTGAAGGTGGGGACGGTAGAGGACAGAGAAGCTTGGTTAGCGTCCCCTGAGTCACAGACTGCTTCCATGTTTGCCAACCTGGAAAAACATTCCCGCAGGAACTGAGAAGGTCTCATGCTAACAGCTAGCATCTCTTTGTCACTAGTGCAAAGCATCTCTACATGTCCAGAGTTTCACAAACACATTAAGTCCTCCTTCCTCTTCCTACCACCTCCTTTGTTTCTGTTAATCCTAAAGAGATGAGTCTGGAGTTAGCACTGAAAGCCATGTGTCTACTCAGCTGCTCTCTCAGTAGAGGCTGGGTTATTTCTCCCGCAAATTCCTCCACATTGCTGGGAGAAGATCTCATATCCACCTTGATGATGTGGTCTGCACCTCCTGCTTGGTGATTGTTGGTCAATTGGCCAAAGCTCCTGCAGCCGAGCTAGCTGAGGCTAACAGCTGCTGCCTGGTTTAAACAGAGGAAATATATTGGTGTAAATCTGTTGGCTCCATGATTTCAGACAGTGGGAAAACACAGGTACACAGAAAACTATCAGATTTAATGCAGAAAAAACAGAAATCTCAGGAAAGAGTAGGATGCACTGAATGAGCAATGCAGCATTAAAGAAATCAACTTTAAAAATGTCAGCATTTATGGGTTTAGTTGCTTGTTGTTTTTAAGATTATACTGTATAATTAATTGGCAAGTTCTTTAGTCCATTTTGTTTTCTTCTTTGTTTGTTTCTTCAAAATAAAGCAGATTTATTTGATTCCAAAACCATAAACTTATGTTGTGAAAAGAAAGCCAACAAATATAAAAGCCATGGAATTATCGCTGTATGTAGAAAAAGGAGAAAAGGAGATAAGATGTTAACCTTTCCATACCTGGTGCAGCATCCAAGCAGACAGTTGATCTGTTCAACCTCCTGCCATGAAAAGTTGCCTCCAGGTCCAAACCTTTCTGAGCAATGATGACACTGATACCTGCTGCTGAAAATACATTGAATTATTCTCATCTGTTGGTTTTTTGTATCTGTTCAGCAGTTTTTTCAGCCTTAGTAATTGTATGCTTTATGAATAAAGGGATACGTTTATATTCAGGTTTAAATGGTTTCTTTGCAGTTGTTTTCCGTATATTTATATCTGTACAGCTGTTGTCTCTGTGGTAGTTTCTGCATTGCACAAACAGATCTACAAATAAGTACAATTAAAAAGTACATTTGGTCTTTTGTGAGCAGGTAAGTAAGATAATCTGCAAGTGAAATATGTATATTTGCCCTTAAAATAAGATAACTGGATATTATGCACTTAAAATAAAATAATACAGTTCTTTTTTTTTATTTCAAGTATCAATCATCTTCTTCTGTCAGCAAATTGTCTAACTTACCTGCTGAAATTAAGATAAAATACACCTATTTAAAAAAATATACACTTATATTTCATTTTTTTTGCAGTACTCTTGGATTTTATTCATAAAAAATGTGTTTGTTTTTTTCCAGGCGAAGTAATCATCTTACCAGAATCAACATTAGCTCCAGCAGCTGAAGGATTGGACGAGGTAACAACTGGTCATCTAGCCCTAAAAGTGGCAAATCTGAATAAAAAACTACTTTAATAAGGTGGAACTAAAGTTGAAAATAAATCTGAAATGTCTGTGTCATATGGTGCCCCCATGTTTCCACAGCCCAGTGAACCAGAGTCACATAACGATTTTAAAGTCTCCATCCCTGAGCCAGAGATCGATAAACATCAGCCGGTGGCTCCTCTCACCCCCAAGGAGAAGGAAAATGACCTTGTGACCCTGCTGGATTCCACAGCTGTCTCACACGGCGAAACGATCACAGTGACGGATGGGATGGTGATGATCGGTGATCGTTCCCTAGCTTCAGAAGACGTTATTGATGAATCAGAAGCAATTTACGTGATTGAACCAGAGCCATCAAGCCACGAACAAGAGGGAGAGGAATTGCTCATCATTACACATGAGATTGAAACCATTCATCAGGATGAAACTGGGGAACTTGTGCGTGTCTTCATCCCAACCCCTCCTCTGCTTCATCAGGGGGAGACAGATGCTACATTCATCACGCCGTCTCCTAACCTGATATCAGAGGAAGACCTGACTCCTGTTAATAAGGAGGGAGAAACTCCTCATTTGAAAGTTGTTCATTCTACCCCAACAGCTCAGATATTATTCAGTGCAGCTGTTGGGGATAAGGAGCTGTCTGAAATGACAACTCCAAGTATCAGGCCTGCAGCCATCACAGACCTGCCACCCACAGAGCCGGGATCAATCCTTCAAGACGATGAAGACATTAATGCTCTTCCAGATGAGGAGAAGGTAGATTTGTCTGTTTCAAAACCCAAACCAGGTGATGTTCTGGACAAAGGATCTCAGGATATTGAGGGTTTGCCAACTTCAGTTGTGACGCTAGAGCCAGAGGAAGCCGTGGATGCTCAGCCTGATGAAGTGCTTGAGGTCATTAAGCCAAGTCTGGAACCAGGCGAAGCAACAGTTGAGATCTCAGAACCAGACATAGAAGTGGAGAGGCTTTTAGAGTCGATTGAAGTGGCAGGTGGAGTTATAAATCTGGACACAACGCCCGGCACTTCAGGTACAGAAGCTACTGACGTGTCAGGGCAAGACCAAGAAGCAGACAAAGTAGGAATAGATGATTCTGTGCAACAAAAAGAACTAACTAAAACTTTAGAGCCTGAATCAAGAAGTAAGGATGAGGTAAAAGAAGTTATACTTAATGTTTCAAGAACAGAGAAGGGTTTCGAAAATGTGGGATCAGTCGAAATAGTACAAATTGAAGAATCCCTATCAGAGACAGACACAGAGGATACCACACCAGAGGTGATCATAAATCAGGTTAAAGATGAGGGTGACAACATTTTCCAACCAGATGAGGGAGTAGTTGAACAAAAGGAAGAGAAGAGAGAGGAAGTCATTGAGGTGACGCTTGTAGTTCCTCAACCTGAGGAAAATTTGATGGACGTCTCGGAAAAAGAGGAAGAGGTAGAGCTTGTTGGCTCTACAGATGAAAAAGTTTTAGAAAGACCATTTCATGACATTTTAAAAGAAAAAGCGCCTGATGTTTCAGAGGTGACAACAAAAACGCTACCTGAGAGTCAAACATTACATGAAGTCCCTGAAGGTAGGTTTCCTGATTTAACTGAAGAAAGGGTAATCAAGGTTATGGCTGACGGAGAAACCAAGGAAAGAGCTCATGGTATATCTGAGGAAATGGCTCCCACAGTCGCACAGGAACCAGGCTCTGAGGTTGGAGAGGACAGAGTTGCCGAAGTTACAAAGGAAGCAGTTTCTGGAGTCACTCAGGATGAAACGATTCTCAAAGATGTGGTAGAAAAGGTTCCTGAAAGTATAGCAGAGGTTGCTCCTGAAGTCACAGTAGACAGCGAAGTCAAACAAGAAATCACTCGCATCACCACAGAAGGGGTCCCTAAAATCCCAGAGGAGGAAAAGGATCTTAAGGTTACAGATGAAACAGTTTTTGAAGTCAGTGAGAAAGAACGGGTTCTTGACCTGACAGAGGAAGTAGTTCCGAAAGCCACCGAAGAAATGGTTCCTAAGGCCATAGAAAATAGGGTTCCCAAAGTTACAGAAGATAGTGTTCCTGATGTCATGGAAGACCGGTTTTCCAAACCCTCTAAGGAAACAGTGTCCAAAGTTAGTGATGAGGGAATCAACCTGGGTGGAGTCACTGATGAGGTCATTGAACAAGAGGAAGCAGTTTCTGAGGTGTCTGCATCCGATGAAGTGGTAGATAGTGACCTGAAGCCTGCTAGCGAGGAGAGGCTATCTGAAGTTAATACTGCAGAAGATGCTGATGTCATTAAACCAGAGGGGGAGAGGTCAATGGATGTTACAGAGCTAGAACCCACTCCACAACCTGAAGAGATGGTATCAGAACCAGACAAAGACCTCTTCACATCAGAGAGAGAACAGCCTGAAGGTTCAGAGCCGGAATCAGAAGAAGCTGCAATTATTTCAGGAATAATTCCTGGGGAAGGAGTTGTTGAAGCAACAGAGCCAGAACCTAAGAGAGATATCACAGAACCCCCTGCTGAGTCAATTAAGATCCTTCCCACCTTAGACAGGCTGGAAGAAGTCTACCATGAGGACGATGCTCTTCAGGTTGTGGAAGAAGATAAACTTAGTCTTCCCATTGATTTTGACCATCACAGTCCATCACCAGAAGATAATTCACCCATTGTACCAGGACTCGTCCAACCCCCGGGGAAGGAAGGAAGCACACCTGATCACATCCATCCAATAACAGAAGGCATTGAGCAGAAAGACACAGTTGTTTCCAGACCACCAGAACCCGAAGAGAGTGATCTAAACACTGAAGCACCATCTGTCTCAGGTAACAACAAACCAGTTTTCCTTGGTCTTTTTGAGATTTAAGATAAACTTCTTTCTTGTCATTAAAAAACTCAAGTAGGTGATTTTGTGCTGGTTGTTAAGGAAATATGGACGATACAGCTTTTAGAGGACAAACATTTAGCAGAATTGACCCAGTTTTGGTCACCTGTCCCAGACTCTTTTTTTTTTTCTTTCTTTTTTTTAGATTTAATAATTGTGACGGCAGCGAAGGAACAGATGCCAGCAGAGCAGAATAGAGTCACAGACGACTCTTCAAAGAAGACTCAGGAGGAAACATTCATGACTACTGGACCATTTTCAGCTGCTTTCCCTACACCTCCATCTGCTGTCGATTTGGTTGAGGTCACCTTCGCCGGTCCGACTGTTGACTCTGGACTCGAGTTAATAGAGGACAGATCAGAACCCGAGCTGAGTGAACCTTCTGTTGACGCCATCTTGGAAGAGGCAGAGAAGGAAGACCCTGAAATCCTCATCACCTCTCCAGATGGTAAAGAGGCTTCTGAGGAACCGGAGCAAATCAACATCCAAAGTATCAAGCCAGGTGGTGAAATCTCATCTGCTGGCATTACTGTTTCACCTCCTCTGAGATACTTGACCACGCCCACCATGACCACAGCCAGCCACGGACAGGAGCTCATTGTGTTCTTCAGCCTGCGTCTTACAAACATGGACTTCTCAGAGGACCTCTTCAACAAGACCTCACCAGAGTACAGATCTTTGGAGAACACCCTTTTAGATGTGGTGAGTAGAATCACAGCCACATAAGCAGAGAAATTATGAGGCGTTTTCAGTGTGTTTGGTTGCTGTAAGAGAGAGGGAAACTTTTAGCAGATAACAGAAAGACTACAGCAAAGATTCTCTGTTTTATCCCTGAAGGCCTTAGTTTGTAAACTAAGATTTCTGCACCAAAATGATGGATGACAGCTAAAGGCTAGAAAAAGATTTACTGTTCTGTTCTCTTATATTCCTGCATTGGATCAGTTTCTGAAGAGAAATCATGATCCGACAAAAAAAATTCAGATAGAATCATAAAAAAATTAGCATATAATTTCTAAACATTGGATTTCAAATTAAAAGTCAATGAAAACTTTTTTTGGCTACTATTGCTTCGTTCAAACCTTATTGTGCAATGTAGCACAAAAGTATTGCAGTATGAGTATATGCAGTGACAATATATAGCTATTAGCCAACTCAATTTTCACTGGGGGTGGGAGGGGTTATCGTTATCG